>JACCIC010000238.1:0-105000 GCA_018907035.1 Sycobia sp. Sy_11 | reverse complement strand
ATGAAAATTACAACGAAAAATGCGCGCGGACAAAATGCGCCTCGATGATACGAAAAATTCGACGAGCAGTTCTTCGGCGCTCAGCTTTCGCGTCTACTTCGAAGGCGATGTGGGGACGACGGAACAAAAGTGCGTGGCATAAAACAATACATATACGTGCATATACATATACGACAAATATCGGCGCTCTCGCTCGATCCCGTATTGCGCGCGCGTCGTGACGACGCTGTGACTCCGCGCGCCTTCGACGCCGTCGTGCTCCTTCGCTCGATCGTTGGCCCGTATGCGCATGGGTTACACAACTACAAGCCGATGGAGCGAAGAAAGCGTCGCGGCCGTACACAGTCGTTTCCATTCCCATGCGCTGCACAATCGATTTTTTAATTTAACGCTGCGCCTGGGCCTGCTTTATTTTTCTCTAACGCTGCAACCTCGATTTTTCCGCGCCGAGACGTTTCTTCGAATAATTCACCCTCGCGAGATACAGAGGTATTCTTGAAAATCGCGGAACAATTTCAACGACAATGACGCGTGCAAGTGGATTTCTTCGGATGTATATGCATGTATAATCACGGCTATCGCAACGCACGCGCGCAAACCTCTACGTACGGCCGGAATAATGGGAAACTTCTATTTTTGGAGCTCCTGTCTTTGGGCCCTTTCGCGATTACGCGAGACGTTTTGCCATTTCCG
This sequence comes from Sycobia sp. Sy_11, assembly GCA_018907035.1. NCBI lineage: Eukaryota > Metazoa > Arthropoda > Insecta > Hymenoptera > Epichrysomallidae > Sycobia > Sycobia sp. Sy_11. The sequence goes on along the minus strand of JACCIC010000238.1, from coordinate 104,307 downwards.
ACGATGGCACCGGGCACGGCTCGTGCGCGATGCCGCTCGTTACATTCATAACTTGTATAGCACGCGCGCGCGGCTACGGTGTTGGGAAATTTCATCCTTGTTCTCAAATGTTGAGGCCCCAGCAATTTTCTGAAATGACACGAATCATCGCTTGAAGATATAGAGAGAAAAAAATCATTGCCGCTCGTCGTTATTAAGCACATTTCTCGTTCGAGCACGATGTCGAAAGTATCGCCCAGCTGTACCAAATTTTCTCTTTTACTCTTCGTATAATGTATATATATATATTTATATAAAGCATCCAAAGTACAGTTACACAAGCGCAGCTGAGTTGCTTTAAAGAGAGAGAGAGAGAGAGAGAGAGAGAGAGAGAGAGAGAGAGAGAGAGAATGATTATCGGACTTTAAAATAAAACTGTACGAGTTCAATTATAATTAAAACAAAAATGAAGATAATATAATACATCGTTTAAAATAAAGCATGATGAATTGTTATTTGATTAAAGATGATTTAGTATAAATCTTCGTTGATAACTTATAACGATATACCGTTAATGGTGAATAGTATATAAATATACACTACCCATGACCAAAATTTATTGTAAATTAAGATTACGTTTTACATAACTGCTATATATTTTTTATTTACATTATAATCTTTTAATAAACTAACTAGTAATACAATACAGTATATAATAATATATAAGAATGTAAGAACGATAAAAAATATAGTTATTTATGGATCATATCAGTCAACGTAAGTACAGACGTTTAATTTTAAAGGTTATTTTATTTCTAAGTTTATAAAGATATATTTTCTCCTTAATCAATATATTATTTCTTATATAACTTTATATATATAATATATATATATATATATATATATATATATATATATATGTTTTATTATTAGCGAAAACATGTGGGTCTAGATTGGGAAATGCTTCTGCTAAATTTCCTCGTTCTACTTACATCTCATTATAATCTTGGTACAGATCAAATGAAAACAAATAAAAAAAAAAAAAGAATTGGTAGAACCTCGGGTAGAGAACGCAACTGGATAATACATAATACTGTTCAGCACGAATAAGTTTTCAGCTCATTCTGATGTGCGATAACATAGATAACAAAAGGTAGCCATTCCCATTTCCATTTATTTTTGTCTGATTTCCGTTGTAATTAAATTTCTTCTACATTTAATCCCGAACAGCATGTATTATTTTTTAAGCGCCTTCTGATTCCCGACACTTACTCGGTGAAAGTTTCACGTTCTCTAATGGACATTTTATAACTCTGTATTCTATTCTGTTCCTTTTCTTTTTCTAAAAATAAAGCGTATATCGCCATGCTATAGACACTTCCTATTCGACACTCTTTGAATATGCCATTTTTTTGTATGCATGTCAAAATGAGTTTCGCTCCGAACATCCTGAAAATAACTCGTCTTTATTTATGATGTATCGGAGACTGGTGGTACGAACAAATTATTTATAAAAAAACGACACTTTAAGTACTTCGGACACTTATCTCTTCAAGAACTTCACTTCACCTATATATAAAGGTTAAAAATAAATATGAATAATAAATTTCCAAATACCGCGCGTGTGTCCGTGTGTGTATCTATATATTGATACATGGAAACAATCGCGATTCGATTCAATTCCATTGCCAGCGTACCAATCGCACATATACAAAGCGGCCTTTCATTGGCGGCATATAGCCAGTCCGGTCTTTCGTATTTTTAGCGCTCCGTATTATTCCTACTATACATATGGATCCAAATGAAGCAAGCCCGAGAGAAATTAAAGAAAGAAGAAGAAAAAACGAAAAGGAAAGCATACATACATATGTATGTATAGAACGTCAAAGCCAGCAAAAAAAAAACCAGACGATATAATATATTGTAATATACATCGGTAACATCTAAAAGCCATTGACGCCAGCGCTCCGCGTCGCAGAAAACTCGTCTGCGCGCGCGCGCGCGATGGGATATCTCAATGTCGGGCCCCATCAGGCAAGATAGATAGATATTAAACGGCAACGAGGCTCATCTCGTTCGGACCAATCGCTTTTTATTATTAATAATTCTCGCCCATTTACACCAGTTGCGCGTATCCTCTCACTCCGGTGTATTATATATATATCTTCTCCATCTCGCCTCTCCGCGGCTGATACTTGGATTTTGCACGCGTCACGATGCCCCGGCGCGCACACAATCTACACATAATGTGCGGCGGTGTGTGACGCACAAGCAGATGCGCCCCGCGCGTAAAGCCGCGATTATTGCGATATTGCTCCGATTATGGATATATATATATATATACTCTATCTGTTGTTTTTTTCAATTTTAATTTGGTAAAGCAGCCATTAGTATCGTGATAAGTGACCCGAAAAACCCCTGTAGCACAAATTTGACATTGAAATGTTGATTCTTCAAAAATTTCATTCGCCATTTGAAATTCTGAAAATTTAATATCAGATTTGACCTCAAAAACCGCTGTACTGTAATCTTGTTTAACTGATGAATTTCAAGCATAAGAAAATTTTCTTTTTTTAAGTTTTTTTAAGGTTAAAAAAAACAAGACTCGCTATTTTAATTCTAATACTAGATTCGTTTTCAGCGAGTAATACCATAGTATATATTATTCTGGACAAAAGAAGATTTTTGAACGATAATTTTTAATATCTCGTATTTTTATTCATAAAAGTATTTTTATTCATAAAAGAACTAGCGGATCGCTCATGAACAGTGGATGTCGCATGCATTGGTCGTATGTATTTTCGAAAGTTGCAAATAGTTTTGCGCTGCGCACCAATGTTCAACGGCCAATGAGCTAACGCTCAGATCGAATAAATCTAACGCATAAAAAGCTTATGTTATCGTTTATGCATTTGGTTATTCGGTTGCGAGGATAACTTTTCCGGCGATGGTCGCCATGTCCCTCGCATTACTCTTCAGATTACATACTCAAAACTACTCAAAGTCCCCACCCGTCTTCTCAATATCCATACCCCTCGATCGAAATTTGAATTAGCGTTTACTCGTTGGCTGATGAAGGTTAGCTCATCGCGTAAGAATTATTTGCAACTTTTCAAAATCCATATGCAACCTACATATACTACTTAGTCTGCTTATTGCTTGTTACCGATCTGTTAATGTGAACAATCATATTTGGAACATCCTGTATATATTGATAATTGTTTTTTACAATTCGGAGTAATATCGAAGAATATATATCTCCTAATATCTTATACAAATTTCTTTTTAAGTATAAGTATGCATGTGAATCTGTTATTGACTTTTTTACGAACGAGGAAAGCGTATGTTGGAAATTTAATGATTTGTGATCATCTTCCATCCGCAACTAATATGCGTACATAAACTCGGGAGCTTAAATAATTACACGACCTACATGCTCAGTTTGTCAAATGCAATTTGTAACGATATGAATCAACGATAATTATATTGGTTGGTATACGTCAATGTTATCATCTCTGCAACTGAACTTCGTTTTCGTATTATATATATATATATCTTTATACTCGTTGTCAAGAATCATAGTATTTATAAGTGGACTAATGATACTGAAAGTAAAAAAGTAAAAATGAAGATTTTTGAAGGAAGCAAAAAAATTCTATATCATTACATTCACTTGTAACTGCTATGATCCGTCGTCAATGATTATAAAGACGTAGTATTCATGATTTTAATCCAACCAATTAGAAAACAATGTTTTGCAGCCTCTGGTATAAAAATCGAGAACATTTGTATATCCAAAATTGGTCGGTTTAATACTCAACTATCCAAGAATTTGCAATCACTCATGGTAATGTAGATAAAAAAATCCTTAGTTAGTTTTTCACCAGTCTTCTTTGTAGCTCTTAGTCAATAGCTGACTTAAGACTAATTTAAGATTCAAAAATAGTCATTCTGTTTTAAGCTTATTCGTCGGACTATTTTTAACCTTGATTTTTGGACAACCATAGACTATTATTCTACTAAAAATGGGTTTAGTCATTAAAACTATCCACGACTTGATTGTCAGAGGATTAAAGACGTTGACATTTCTACCAGGTAAATTATAGAATAAATTTAGATATTAATCAATCAAAACGTTTTTCTGAAGATTGGAGATATCCAAATTAGGGCGTAGCCAATTTTTTCCACGAGTAATAGTACTACGAATGATACGATTTGGATGCTTCCAACATGCTTGGTTACAACTTAAAAACGTGATACAGTGTTAATATCTTAGAAGAAAAACATCCAGTATCGTTATACTTTGTGTCGAGCATATTATAGATATATTGTTATTATTATTCATTAATCTTACAATTATAATTCACATATACAATTTTGCAACTGGTGTATGTAAGCGACCAACCTAAGTTGAATTCAAGGAAACGTCATTATTGGCCAATAGACTCAGAAAGGTTATATAATGACGACGAGTTAAAGACAAGAGCCTGTTGAAGTTGAAGATCAATGTTAAAGTTTTTCATTCGTCATTCAGTGGAGCGGGCAATTTACATGTAAATCGAGAAAATAGAGTAAGACTATAAACGTTATACGATTTCTGGCCAAATTTAGGAGAAGCTTAAAAATTAAAAGACAAAAAAAAGACAATTAATGCCTTCGTGTTAATCCTTCCTTTTATAGCAAAACCTTTAGAAAGCCTTATGTACGTACATTCGGAGCATGCTAGGCGAGATGTCACAGATCTGATAGCTAATGCATGTCAAGAGGCTATTAGTGTCTCAGTTTTAGAAACCGTTAAATATTTATTCCATAATAGCACACCACAAACGAGTGAAACTTTAATGTGTAGATAAATAACTAAGTCTGAAAGGACAAGACATTCTCTCTCTTAAAAATCAAGGCATGTATAATTAATATTTATAAATATTCAAACATAATAATAATCGGACCATATATCAGTATGTGTAAGATGAATATTTTCCTATACATTTTATCATTTAATTAAACTCAACTTCACATAAATTTTATTAAGAAAATTCAAAAACCAATAAAATTATATGATTTATTAAATTATTTATTTTATAAATACATAGAATTCTTATATATAATTAATTACTAATAATTGAAACGGTTATAAAATAAACAAATAAGATTTTTGCAGGTGTTTTATCAGTAATGTTATAATTTAAGCAGTGAAAATTCTGTTTAAAAAATTTATACATATGATCTCCATATTAGTTATTTTTTGTGACGTTCTAATGTGCGTGCGTGCGCCGTTAGAGCAGCCAAAGGTAACTACAAATTGTTGTAACAGTAGCTTAATGTCTCTACTCTCGAATTATTTTAATTTACAATTTTAATTTTTTAACTAATATTTCGAATCAAGATGATTATTTATTTGAAGTTCAATTTCCTTGCGTATAATAATTTTTGTCCTAGTACTTCATATATCTCATGCTATTTTGAATTGCGCGCGCGTCGAATTGTCGAACGTCGTTTTCTCAGCTCGCCTGTACGGCCAACATTGTAAATGTGTCCTCCACAAAATTAACATTGACACTTAACTTTCAAGATATCATTAGAATCTTTAGGAATCAGTATGCGGTTCATTTACGAAAAGGATCTTTCATTTTTTGAGAGAGTTATTAATTTCAATAAATCTCATTTATTTATTTCATCCGGCGGGTCTCACATAAGAGTTAAGGCGAAACCAGGTTAAACTTCTGATATGCAAAAGGCACATTCTCGAAACAGACTTTATTATTCTTTTGTAATTCTTTCAAACAATTTACGTATCTTACGATGTTTCCTTTATTCTATAAACAAGATAATAACAAAATATTGTATAAATATGAATTTTTTGGATTGCAATAAATGAAACTTACATTCGAAATAAAATGTTCATTTACTACCCAGAAACAAGGTTCCAATTTGAAACCTAGTTTCTACCTATTTTTCATTTTTATCGACAATGTTCAAATTTTTCATTCAAAGTTTTGCCTAGTTTTAAGCCATGATAGTTGATTCTATTTTTAATAACCCAGTAACTACCTTGCAAGCTAACGAAAATTTGTTAGATTTCTACCAGAGATTATATAACGAGTATATAGAATCGCGAGCCAAGCATAACTATTGCTCACGAACAGTTCAAATATATGCGAATAACGCATTAATTTATATATAGATAATCATTTTTTTTTTTAATTTCCTTACTCTTATATTTATATTCAGCGATCCTAATTTATATGTAGCGCAGAATCCTTCGTATTTCGATATTTCATACAGAGTTCTTTGCAGCTCGACTGAATAATACAATAGACAGGCTTTCTTAATGAGCTCTACACGCGATCGGGGCGATAGCGTAAGTGAGATTAAAATTGAAACTTGACTGACCATCGGCGACGTAAATGCAGTGACACACACACAGACACACACACACACACGCACGCAGGAGCGCGCGCGTATAAATAGGGAGCACATGCTGTCGGAGTCTATTTAGGGGCTGATAAAATTATCATAGCATTTATTATGCATCGGTATTAATGCAAGCTTTAATCTCCTTGTCTATTAATAATCGTAATATTTCGCGGTAAATATTCCATCAGCCGTGTCTTATCATATCGAATAAACTTCCATTATTATATTACAAAGAAATTAAAATCAGATCCTCTGTAAACTGCGTTGCAATATCCTTGTAGATATTTCATTTGACAGATACATGACCCACCGCTCGACGTATATTACAGACTCAATTTCATATTTTATCACTTTTCGCAAAAAAAAAAAAAAAAAACTTATCGTCTTCGGTCGAAGTATACTTCTTCGCATTTACGTGCTCGCGTTAGACGCGGCCGGTATCGACGAAAAATCACGCTGGAAATTACGATCGTTATTATTTGTCTTACTCGTCCATTCGACGGACTTTACAATATACGCATGAAATAGATTAAGCGAGGCATCTAACTGACGACCGGCATTTTATTTCAGCTCAAGTGACTTATACGAAGATAAGATTAAAGGAAACTGCGAAAATGGCCATTGTAAATTGAATTGTTGAAATGTTAATGCGGACGCACGAAAGCTGAAAAAAAAAAAATTCGTTATTATCTTTTATCGGCCGACTCCTTTGCATCCGACTTGTTATTCTCTTGATTCAAATTTATCAGCATATAGAGGTGGCGTGAAAAATACGTGAGTAATGGAACTTCCAGCGATTGAGCGGAATAAATTCTGAATTGAAATTATTGCTCGATTGAGTAACGTGGATGTACGTGTGTGAGAAAGCGTCGGAATGTATAGAGGCAATCTAAAGTTAAATAAAATATAAAGAAAAAAATTTTTTTTTTATTAGAGATAATATAATATTTAATAATTTTTTAATGATAATTTTTCACGAATTTATTCGTTCACGAGGTTTTCAAATATGTAATTGGACTGTGACAGAGATTTTCTTGTTTCTCAATGAAAAATACAATTATCTCGATCAATATATATTCATTCGTGCCTATACGTACCGAGATACGAAGAGATTAGATTAGAGAGAGGATTTAGATTTATAAAACAGTGCTAATCATCGCGCACTTCTCGAATTATTCTCGAGTTAAGAAATTAATTCTGTCCCGATTGCGTTCGAAGTTTTAATAATTTAGCGGACGTTACGATGGAAACATTTGTATTTCCCGTATGATAATCAGAACGAGCCACTTCTTTCGGCTATCTAAAGGCAAAGTTTAATTAAGATTTTGTTCTTTGAAACATAATTATTAAGTTTTTTAAATTATAAAAGGCTTTTGAAAAATGTTTTGTTATATTTTCTTTTAGTTTTATAAAATAAAAAAATATCTATATCTATATTTTTGTTAAAATCGGCTTTCTTTTCAAAAGAAGTATAGTAAATGGTTTGAAAGAATTTTTTATATCTAGATTAATAAGAAATAGCTAATATTTAATCGCAACCTCTATTATTTTTAATTTATACGTTTCGCCCACATTTATGATTATATATTTAATGAATATAGATCCGTTTATAAAACCATAGCGATGATTAAATTTTAAATATTTCTGCTATAAAACAAAAGAGATTAATTAAAATTACTGTCTATTAAACTTACATTCTGCGTACTGCGCCGCAGCGGTATCAACGTATACTTTTTCATTCCGTCATATTTTTTTATTATATATCGAATTATATATGCTCGTATCGCGAGTATGTTCGTTTTCCGTGTCCGCATTTCATGGCAAAAAAAAAAAAACAAAAAAAAAACAACCTATTTATAGAAATTTCAAAATCTGAATGCCGCGCCATTTTTTTTAGGACCGCTTTACGAGGCATAAAATGCCTTTACGCCTAATCTATAAGTGTGTATAAAAATAATGATAAAGGACAGTAATTAGAACGGCGATGTGCGGCAGTCCCAGCCAGTTGAGGCGTGTTTAAATGAGCCGCACTTTGTTATCCTCTGGAGCGGCTATTTTTCCCATGTCCGCAATTTTCGGATTTACCGAGGAATTTTCCGCTGAAGTTTTCTATTTTAAGGTTTCGGATTTTAAGCCATTCAGTACCTAATTGAGCGCTTCAAAAATATTATTCAGTCGCAATAAGTGACGTTTGCGCGAGAAGCATAAATTTATATATCGTGTCTGAAAGACAATCTATAATCCGTAATTTACAATTATAATCGTTTACGTATAAAAATAAAAATATAACATATATAGATATGAAATTTTTATTTTTGTCATGCACAGAAATAATTTGTTGATTCGAATGAAATATTTCCTTTTAATGAGTTTTGCAACTATATCGTTTTTATATCGGACGATAGTAAGAAGTTTATTACGATGAACTTTAAAAATCGCAGATAGATCGATGCTACTGTCATAATACCGTAACAAAATTGACCAATTTTTTTCGTCAATAATTAATGGTCCGAGCACTTTTAATATACTATCAAGAATTTCCCATTATACGTGTTATATGCGTACGACACGAAAATCTCAATATATACAATGCAAACACTTTTTTACTCGGTTTCATAACGTCATAATGCGAGTCCGATCACAGTATCAATCGTACGACATTTTTTTTCTCAATATAGCTATTTCTACGTGTACTATTGTAAATATCTATACATATAAACCCCCTCCCCCCCATAAAATTCATGACTTTCTTCATGCGAACGTCTATAATGATCAAACACATTTTATGCTCATAAAATTTTCCAAACATGACTCTAGATGTTTTTCTACTAATTTTTAATCAGCAGCTTGTAATGGTCATTAACATCTTTTTTTAATATTTAATCACATAAAACGAGCATTGGCGACATTATCCCGAACATTATAGATTATACAATATATTACTTTTTGTTCGATTCATAGAATAAAAACAAAAGTTCTGTATATATATATTTCTGAATACACATTTTCAAATCGTAAACTCGTAATCGGTTCACATGCCGCAAAACAAAGAGACAAAAAGTCCTTACGCAAAAAAAAACACGCAGTCCATATAACGCGATCGCGGATACATCTACAAGAAAAGGAAAAAGAAAAAAGGTACCTAACAAAGATAGCCGGCGGAAAAGCTGAACGCGCTGTGGCAGCTGTACCGCCTCGTTCGTATATATCAGGAAGCAATTCCATCAAGCTTCGCCGCGTCTGCGCAGGAGGAAGAAGGAGCCGCGAAAAGGCCAAGCCACTATCAAATTTATATATATATATATATAATAAAAGCTTGCATAGGCGCACGAGTTTTTCAATACTGACAACAGCTGCCGTAGAGTACAAATTATTCATGCAGCGGAAGCGTATATTATATTTATATATAGAAGGCCGAGAAACCAAAGAAGCGCGGAATCGCGTCCGTTTTGATCATATAGAATATGTTTTATCTGGTAATTACCGGCTCGATTGGGTTATCGTCGCGATAAAGGATAATGTAAACGGAAAAAACTACTTTTTTCCTTTATATATATATATATATATATATATATATATATAATAGATCCAATTGTGAATCGTGTAAAATCAACATTAACATTGTACGAGATTAACTTTTTAATATCGATAGTTTCTTTAGATTATTATCCTTGCGACGTATTTAACATCTTTATACATAAATTAAAATTTCATGCAAAATTCAGGAGATGATACATAGATCTGAAGTTTTTAATTATTGCAACGACTTGGTCTTTTAACGAAACCATACACGAAGCAATAATATACAATTGAATCTGTTGCAAGAGATTATAGAATTGATTTTTTTCATTGGTTTTTTACTAGTTTTGCATAAAAACATTAAGCGTAATTCTTTTTAAACTTTTATTTTTTTTTTGTGTATTGTTTCTGTATATATTGAGAATTTTTGTATATTTATTCTTGCAACGTCAAAATCGAAGAAAAAATTACATTGACTCTTAGACAGGTATATATTAATTATTAGACAAAAAAGGACAAAATTATTAAGCCTCGTTAATTATTATTAAATTTAATTTTCTAATATATTATTATGTTTATCGCTAGAAAATTTTTAACAAATTAATCCTGCTTTTATTTGACTATTTTAAAGCATTTAAATTTTCTCATTAAATAAGTTATAATTATATGGACTGTGGGATCAAGCTTTAAGATATATAACTCCAATTTATTCCAACACGATTTTCAACGAACCTAATATCCCCGTAGTTTGCATACAGAGGCGCACGCCTTATGCGTACAATCTTTTGTTGCACATTTTCCATTACAAGATTAAAATCATTATGCTGAAATAGGCATCTATAATGAAATATATCAGGAATAATAATCAAGTATTTGTCTTTGAGGCGATCTAAAAATGCTAAAGTCCCTGAATAATTTCAAATTTTATAGATGTAAAACTTTCTAGGTTTACATGGAGGATTCAAATGGCGTCCTTGAATTTGACCTTTAGCTGCTTTTTGAAAGTTGTTTTGTTGTTCCATGGTAACTTTTATATATATATATATATATATATATATATATATATATATATATATATATATATATTTATAGTAGATTCTGAAGAAGCGGGGAACGTTTATCATTTATATATCTAATACCTAACTGCTTGGTATGTAACGCTGTCGAATTTCTTGCAGTCGACGCGTAGCAGAAAAAGATTAAAACTTTTACGAACACTCGAAGAGTTCTCATAATATCTATATAATCTGTCTATACGTGTATATTTCCTGTTTGTTTCAATGTTGCGTTTAAAGGAAAAAAAAAAGAAAGAAACAAAAAATTGATCTTGAAATAACCTTAAGCTTTCAGTCATGTTCGAAGTCATGCGGTTAAATGTCTCGGTTCGCTTCGTAAAAGCGCATGCGGAAAAAAATTCAACTATCATTTTTTAAAGATCGTCTTTCTTTCGTTAATTATTCAGGGACCGGAGAGCACGAGCGAGGCGAGGCTCGAATGGCTTCTCAAGACAGTTGCGCAACATTATAATTCATCGCCGCTACAAATTCGTTTTTACATTTCGACTCAATCGGTCGATAATTATCGGGCTAAAAATCTGGATAAATGCGCTGCTCAGAGCATTTATGTAATGCAGCGCTCGTGGAAAATTTTTCAAGCACGAGAAACATTTTTCGACGTTATGGCATACGATGTTTCAAGGGGGGAGGGAGGGGCCAATGAATAACAACTTACTTATACGAGGCTAAAGCCTTTTATCAATGATTTAAAACGGAATCGACAATAATATAAATATGTGGATTTTTTTATTTCTATACGATACGCGCAACTTATGTTGAAAGAAGACGTTAAATATGTAAGAAATAGTTTCTTTTATCATTCGTTACGCGTATGGATGGAAATGACAATTGTCAACATTTATAATTGTAAATAGTAAGAACTAGGCGGCTAAGCATTATCGTCACTTTATGGTTGAAATATTTTTTTGTTGCAGTTATTTGTTTCTTGCCTACCTCGAGAAGTTTTTAAATTGAATATATGCTTGTGCGCGTAAAATTCCAGAATACCTATATATATATATATATATATATATATATATATATATATATATATTTGTCAACACCCACGAGTTCATTGCTACTGAATTTTTTTTATAAATTATTCAAACGCACACACAGAGTGATCGACGTATACTTTAAACTGTTATAATAATATTCGAATTTTTATTATGCGGTATTCATATTAATATTATTATATATTTATATATAGGCTGTCTGACACACTGCTGATGTTCAAGCAATGCTTTTGTATAGGTGTAATATAAATTCTGGATTGCCCGAAGAAAAAGAAATAACAGCGCTAACGAATACGAAAATAAAAATAATTTATGCATTTTCTTGCGCGCGCTAACAATAAGCAGTAAAGAGCCGAATGATTTATGTTTTATAATAATTTTTTATTCATAGCTTGAAGAATAATTTTAAATCCGCAATTAGCACCAAGTATCTCCATCTGTTATTGCCAAAAATTGCCAAAACATTATTACCCTATGTCGTTTGGGGGTCGTAAATAATGATCGAGGGGCTGCGCCTGCATTGCTCAAACCCTTATCGCTTACAGGGTGTCGGAACGACCCCGATATTTTTTAACGGAAATTAAATTTTTTTATCTAACTTTTTTTCGAACGTGGAGAATTTGAGGTCCGCGCGTCCCAAAATAATGTCACTTAGAATAACAATCGGAATGTCGTATGATTCGCGCTATTGCCTGCCTCGCTATTCATCGGGTAAAAAAAAAAAAAATTAGGAGTCAGTGATTTATTGTAAAAAGAATTTACGACGGGCGACTTATCGATCGCTTTTCGCGACCCGGCTCAAGTCAATAAAAAGCTACACTGTTCAGAATTTTATGCTGCATAAAATGAAATTACAAAATTATGACAATTTTACAACTTACTCGAAGTCGTTACGAAGTCCGCATATCAAATATTTACCGAATAGGAATACACAAATGGTAGATTGCATCGAGTTGCCATCGAGAATGAGGCCGTTGCAATCAAAATTTTGAAGAAAAAAAGTCTACTGTCAGTATATACGCATGCAATATACGTATGTTATTATGCATATGTGTATATATATATATATATATATATATATATATATATATATATATATATATTCAATAAGGACTGTGAAACATTTCAACCTGAAATTTTATCTTGTAAAATTAATATATTCAAACGTTTCAACATAAGCTAAGGTCAATTTTAATTTATAAATACATAAGAATACGTAAGTTTTTTGGAGGTACGTGTAAAGTAACGCGGTTTAAGGATATTTGAAGCGATTCCTCGAATTTTATTAGATCAATGTATTTTTAGATTCTCTTGAAAAGTAAAAATTCTCGTTGTTGAATATTTTTGCTATATAAATTTAAGGAAAATCTTGAGCCCCATCCGACTGGCTTTACTTCAAGTATTTTGTTGCGCGTAATACTTGAATAAATATGCTTAATTTTAATATATACATATCCGGTAAAAAATTATATCAAAATATCTAATTTGTATGCATATCTATAAAATATATAGCAACAGCCTATACATACAATATGCATATACTATACATATATATACATTTTTTACCATAAGACATTTCTTGCCTTTCCATCTTTACTGGTTTACTTGGACGATCTATATACAAGGTTGTTTACATATAATAACAATGGTCATCGTGACGATAATCATTTCAATGAGCTTGAATTCAGCGCCTCGGATTATAATAGTGCGGGCCTCGAGTGCTCGGAATTAACGTGAAATAATGAAGGAAGAACAGAGGACGCACGTGCGCGCGCGCGCGCGCATACACACACGTACAGATACTTGTAAACAAGCTTGTAAAGATAGGATATTGAACATTCCGCAATCGTTTTCCGCGCTCGCGTATACACACACGCGCGCGCGCTGCAAAATACACATTCACCTCGAAACATGACAATACACAACGTAATTTCGAACTCGCGAATCAGGTCGAGCAAATAGTTTTATTAACAAACTTTTAAAATCCGCGCGCGCGCGAGCGCGCGCTTTGGCTAAAGTTAGCCCGGCGCGAGGTTTCAAAAAATTTCCGGCACCGTGTGGCCGCGTATCGATAAAATAATAATTATAGATATGGAACGTACGCGCGGCTCAGAGGCATTTTTAGAAAAACTTATACATAGTCGATCGTCGACGTGCGCACGTGCATGTAATATAGCCTCGAGATTAAAAACGACCAATAATCTATATATATATATATATATATATATATATATATATATATACGCGCAACGCACAATGAGATTTCGACCAATACAACTTCCGAGATTTTCTCGTTCTGCGCGCCTACAGACGTATATGTACGGAAGGTCGCGTGGCGAGTGAGGTCAATCGCCGGTATGTACAATAGCGAGCACTTGCAGGTGTATATATATATATATATATATATATATATATATATATATATATATATATATACACACACAATACATCCATGACAGGCTATATACCTCATGTGGTCTGAAACAATTAAACGTGTATATACGTATAGGTAAAATTGTATTCTAGAAAGGCCAATTTTTTTTTTCATTCAGAATCCCAGGCAGATCAAAAAGAATGCATACGCAGGTATATGTATTATATATAACGCACGTGTTTGTCGCAATTTTTATTTATTTTAGTTTCATATTGTTTTTTTTTCTTTCTTTCTCTCTTTCTTTCTTCCTTTTTTTCCAAAACGCGCGTATTGACACGTTTCAACTCGGCTTTTCGCTAACGAATGGCAAATAGAACGTGTGCAATTCGAAAATCGGTCTTTTGGTGCGTCAAAAATGAAAAGGACAGAAAATAAATGAAAAAGGCAAAAAAAAAACAGAACTAACGAGAATTAACGCCAATGGGACAATTGACACCGTCTAAAAGGAAATAATAACCTGTCATATTGATAGTCCTACGTATTGATACAATGTATTAAATTAATTCGAGGGGGGGGGGTAACCCGGCGCGTTTTCACGGCCAACATTCTTCACCTGCTCACATTTATCGCACCGCTAAGAATTATGGCGGTGCTCATTTCAAAGAGCCACGACTATTATTTATAATTTGGGAATTTTTTGCATCATATGTGTGTGTGTGTGTGCGCGCGCACGCGCAATTTGGAATAGATTACTGGCCTTATTCTAAGCCGCCAGCCGAACCGTTGAATAGTACATTATAATGATCGGTATTTTTCGCGATTCCCGACGTAGCCGAGCGAGGATCTGATGTGAAAATCGCAGACACGCAAGAATCGTATATAATTTTTCTCACGCGATAGGTAAACGAGGACGGCTTATAAGGGATATAGGACAAAGGTGAATATATAATATAGCAATACTTTGACGAACGTTTATATACGGTATATGTATGTATTTATATATATATATATATATATATATATATATATATATATATATATATATAATATAATATTAGTGCAATTTTTCAACGATATTTTGTAGATTTACTTGATATCTGAAATGTTTTATCGATGGAGGAACTCGTCGAGGAACGCGTGCAGTATATAGAGCCACTAACAGTAATCTTTGATTGCTATTTCGTCAGACTTTAATATGCATTTTATGTACACATAGTGCTTGTTAATATGTTTCCGTGTTTCGCGAGGTATTTCCGTGAAAAAAAAAACTCATCGAAGGAGGCGTGTTTGACATTTGTCGATAATGTTTACAGAATTATCTACGTTCTTTAAAAAAAGAAGACACTTTAATGCAATAAAAATGGCAATGAGTAGACAAATCGACGACATGATAATATAGATTATTGTATTTATTCGGGTATTAAATGCTTACATAGATGCCATGTTATGCGATTTAGATACATTTTACGCGGTATTGAAGACAGAAGTTAAGAGCGCATTAATTTTACTTTAACAGATTCTCTCAAATAAATCCTCCTCGGTGAATAAGACGATAAATAAATTCGTTCCCCGCCTTTTCGGCGACGGGCGCGTATAAACGCGGCCCCACGCAAATTCTGACGTCCCGTACGAATTATTCTCGAGTCATTGACGAATTAAATAGATCGTAGAGATGAAGTCAGTGCTTAAAAATAGCGTTTCGCTTTAATGTATATCAGCTCAGGTGTCGCTCAATGCTCTACGCATATCTATACGTATACTTTTAATTTATATATATATATATATATATATATATATATATATATATATATACATATACCGTATATAAAAAATTAGGTTTCGCAAATATGAAGCTGATGGGCAGCGCACGGGTCGCGGTATATAGAGTTGCGACGTGCCAACTTCTCGGTCAAAAGCTTTTTTGGCGAATGCCTCATCGAGGCGCGTGTACATATACATATATATATACACAATACAAAAATGACAATCTATTTACATTCTTATATTTTGCTCGTGATTCTATATTATGCCGAATCATTCTGAATTCTATATAGCGAGAGCATCGAGAGGCTTCGAGAATCTTCAATTTTATAAAAAAAGCATCGGATGACGAGGATTTTAGTATATAGAAGCTAAGTCGAAACAAGAGGTAAGTAACGTATGTACTGAACGTAAACACATATACGCACACAAAACATCGACAAAACAATCGTGCGAAAAATAAAAAATATATATATATATATATATAGGGGGAGGCGGGAGAAAATTTATAGCATCAATTTACGGTATTAGAACTCGGTAGTTTTTTCATTCGACGACCTGTTTCTTTTTCTTCATTGCACACACGAACTTATTGCCTACGCGAAAATGTATATGCACACACGCACACACGTGCGCGCGCGCACACAGGAGCACATCCATCGATTTTCAATTTTAAGCCAAGCCCGCCGCAGTATATCTGCATTTCGCCGTAAAAAAGACATCGCGTTTAATATGCGAGAGTGCCTATAATACGCATTAACTATTCTATATATATTCATCTATAGTCGCTTGCACACCACCGACTGATATGTATATGGCATTTGTGTACGAGAGAGAGAGAGAGAGAGAGAGAGAGAGAGAGAGAGAGATAGCGATTGGCGTAATATCGATCGAGCAATAAATTTGAATATCTAAATACCGGCTCGGACCGGCGCACCATTTTCCGATAAACTGTACTAGGCTTGAAAATTCGAAGGTTTACCGAAATAGAAACCTGTAATATGTGAAATATAGACATTATCGCTTTATCACATTGACGCATAAATGAACATTTACGTGTTACTAAATTGAACTGCAAGATATGTGAAATAACCTTTCGTTTATTCACATCTGTCGATTTTAAAATTTCCGAAAGAGCCTCGAATTGAATAAGGCAGACCGTACGACACATACAAACCCACCCGCACATGCACACGCGCGCGGGCACACACACACGCACCATCTAAGTAGCAGAAACTTCATCAAATTTGTTACGTTGTATACAGCAGTAGAAAAACTCCATCTGTGTGCTAAAATTTTATTCCAGATTTTTAATTATCCATATATTGCACAAGAAGACAGGCGCTTTTTCGGTAAACAAGTCTTCGAACACCGCTGACAGTGAATGCTTCTGCCGCGTGTGTAAAAATCCATGGCGCGCGCGACGGCTGCAACTATCATTATACTAGTATTTAAGCGTATTTTCCGAAATGTATTAGAGCGGAATGTACTTTTTATGGCACTGTTATGTTGCATTTTATCTGTAATGAAAAATTATTGTTTTTCGGACTTCGTTTTCTTTGCGTCGAAGCGAAAGGTCTCCGCAAGAGACTTTTCGTCCTAAGAAAAAGGGAAGGTCCCACGGCTGGTCACTGTGTCTACGATACCGGCTAATAGAGAGATAAAGATATATACGCGCGCGCGCGCGCGTGTGTGTGTGTGTGTGTGTGTGTGTGTGTGTGTGTGTCTGCATGCATGTATGTGCGTGTGTATATACCATCGTCGTCGCCGAGAATAACAGGGAAATCGATGGAGAACGCGCAGCGCGACGAAAATAAAAAAAAAGAGAAAACTCGCGTTCATATATATACTCGCACACTGGCGACCTTCTCAGGAATTTTTATTTTTATATCTCTCCGTCGAGGGTGCGTGGTGGAGGGGAGAAGGCAGGGAGGGGTGTTTACGAAGAGATCCACGAGCTTCGCGACGGGGAGGAGGAGGAAGAGGAGGCGCAGGAGATGGTGAGCGAGGAGCTTGCGCTCGTCTCTTTTGGTATACTGTATATATATATATATATATATATATATATATATATATATATATACATATACTGTATGTATATATATACTGTATATATATATATATATATATATATATATATATATATATATACATATATAGACAAGTTCGGAAAACATGCGAGAATATATATCGGGCTCTGATTTTGGCGCGTACGTGCTGGATATTCATACGAATTTTCCATTCGCAGGGTGACGCGAGCCGAGCGATCGATCGATGGTATAAATTTGATCAGATCTGTGTGTACATAAAGAGTATCGATGAGGAGATGTCTGACGTTATTGCTTCGATTTCCTTTTCGAGGGACTTGTCCGCGAAGACGGATTCGACGAGATTATTCTCATCGATGTAGATCTTATTTCTTAACTTAGCCTGCTATTATATGAAAATGTATTGTTTGTTCGTTCGTAACAGGAGTTTTGAAAAACCTATTAATCCAAACGTTTTCATATTTTTTTTTGTTTGACTTACTCTCACGGTCGGAGCGAACGAATGAAATAGAGGCTATGCTTTCTGTTAATCGTTATCTTACTATATATTTAATATATTATACGTGTATTATTTCCATCATCCGGTGCAGCAAATTCGGGGATCGCTGCAAATGTTGCTGTCAGTGCAGTAAAGCAGTGACGCATTAAACGCTCTAAGTAGTCAGTTACACCACTTGTGGCGTATAACATTTTTTCAAATATCAAATTAAATTCAGCAGCCAGAATTAACTGTAAATTAATACAATGCAACTTATTTTAATGATAGACATATTGGGTATAATGCGTTCTTGCTAAAACTGCAAAATTCGCTCCACCTCCGGAGATAATCCAGTCTGTGGTGCGCGCTAGTGAGAGGCATTCGTGTAACAGTTCTCGAAGGCGATTAGGTTATCGCCTCTTTACTAATCTGCCCTTCAGGACATATGTGCACAAACAAACGTTAGCCTCTTGTCTCCGACAATCTTATACTCTCTCTCTCTCTCTCTCTCTCTCTCTCTCTCTCTCTCTCTCTCTCTCTCTCTCTCACTCTCTATCTCTGCTTCCTTTCGCCCTCTGTCTGTCTGTTATTCTCCCTCAATCTTAAGTGGGCTGTGAATTATTAGACAAATGGCGACAACAATACCAACGCCGTCTACGATCTGCAGGAATTATGGACGCAGAAGCTAGTAGAGATAATAAACGAACGGCGCGTTATAATATAGCAGCTGGAATTTCTCATTATTGGTTTGCAGTCTTCCTTTAGCCTATCGAGATATCATGCTGTCCCCGAAAATTTCCTACTCCAGCCTGAAGGCCACTTTAGGAAAATCGAGCCGCTAGCGAATACTGCTGGGAAAATAGCTCTTCTCTACGGAACGCGATGGACTCGCTAAGGTCATGTGGCACAAGCGCCATCGACGGTCGAAATAAAGCTCGAATGAATCATACATTCGTTCGAAACCGCAACACACAAGAATCAAAAACAGAAAGATCATTTGTTCGGAGGATCCATCCAAAACGTGTGCGACCTTGCAGGCCATTTATCAAAGATTAACCCTGTATTACTTACAGGGGACGTCCTAAATTGGGAAAAGGTTTAATCGTTTCTTCACCTGTCGCAAAGATGAAAATTCACAGGGAACCCCTTGTACAGACGAGGTATTCGGGGAACGTCAAAGTCTCTAGTACAATTAAGAAGACTTTTAGCTGAAACTACCATCGTACAAGATTCTCTGACCTCCGCTGCAACCACGTACTAATTTACAGGACATAATTCGAAGTTTATAAGCAACTTAACGGTAGACATCCTTTAGCAAGACGACGACTACTAAAGCAAATTAAAAAATTCTATTATAGAACATTCATAGTATACATACAATGCAGGAATAAAGTCTCCACTGTTTTTTAGAAGGATAGATAATAAATATCCTCTACATCACTGTAATCTACCTTACACAGAAGAGAAAAAGTTATTTGTTCTTAACAATGCGGCGTATAGGAATAGAATCAAACTCATTCAGAAGGAGTTCATGTAGTAATCCTGGTCTAGAAATATATGTATCACAATGTCAGTCCCATCTGTTAGATAGTAGCAGTAAAAAAGTTTAATATGAGTTATTTTAGGATAATAGCAGCATGTATTAGCTCTCCATCTCTGAATGACATCTTTTTGACCCGATGAACTGTTACTTAATATAAAATTTCGTATTATTTTTACCGAAGATTTGAATGAAAACCACGCAGCACAAAATATGCAGAGCACACAAGCAGAAGTAGACGCCCATAGCTGAAGCAATTTCTCTGTCTTATCTTAGCTGTAAAGGTGTGAGCAAATCCTATGAATTGAAATAGTTTATCGACACGCCTACCTGAAATGTTATAGATTTGCATGCACAGGCGCTTATAAGTAGCCTGTTTTCTAAGTTTCGACCACAAGCCAATGCTTGTGGACCTTTAATCCACTTATCTTCTCTGGGAATAAAATCTATAAATTTTCTCCAGCTTAAATACAACTTCGAATCCTTTCTGCTCGCCGCTCAACTCTCAATCCATCAACCGACGAGAAAATAAATGATCCAGTATGGGACAGCAACGCTAACATAGTTAAGAACATTACGCTTGACACTAGGGAATTTATGCATTGTTTAACTCTTTAAGGAATCGGTTGCATTAGTATTTTGGTCGAAGCCAAGACATATGATGCTAGTAATCTATTCATATGCTATCCCCTAACACGAAATCTACAACCATTTCTTTGATTTCATCAGTGACATCGTTGAACAGTTATTTTCCAGGGATGGACATTAACTGTTGGGAATCAGTATAGGATAACGCAAGTTCAATTGTTTAAATACAGCACAAAAAAGTTTTTTAGACTATATATAATATAGAACTAACAAATTTACATATTAAAATAAGATATGCAAATCGTCTTATATAACAAGTTGCATATATTATATGCTATAATGTACACAATTCTATAATGAAAGTTGCGTTTAAAATCCAATTATTCTGAAAAACAGATAAAGTAATGAATTATAATAATACTTATATATATATATATATATATATATATATATATATATATATATATATATACAGTTTATCAATACATAAATAAATTTTCCATTCTCTAAATAAAAGTGTAAAACAATTATTTTAATCAGTTATCTTTTACTAACAAACTAGATAGCTTTGAAAACCATTTCAAGCCTTTCAAAATAATTTAATGCAATAGGTGTAATTATTCTGTGATTGTCAGATCTTGAATTTGCATTATTTCAAACAATTCTTACTGACTGACCGCAAGTGCATCTTTGCTGATTTATTCTTATATTATAGGAATGCGCAGGAATTTCGTCGACTGGAAAGTTTTGTGTGTGTGTACAGAATTAAAACAGAGGGTCTCGACTTTCTGGGAACGAGACACTCGCCTTTTGGGCCTCGGAATTTTTGGCACTGCTTTAGGAATTCGCAAAAGTTTACGTACGACTAGATACAGGTTTCGTAATCAACGCCGCAGACGCGCGAGCGCGCGCGCGGCCGGACGAATTTGGCAGTTTTGCATAGAAGTTGTGTACAGGACTACTTAGTATAATTAACATTTTAACATATGACTATTATGACTGAATTGAGCTACGGATGATGTATGTTTTTCTGAACATATTTATAGACAAAGGTGTATTCGAGTTTGGACTGCTTTTGAGCAATGTCGCGTTGCAAAAGACAAGCAATGTTTTATATATTCGTTTCATATATATATATATATATATATATATATATATATATATATATATATAGAGAGAGAGAGAGAGAGAGAGAGAGAGAGAGACAACGCAAAGCTTTGAATTAGCATATAAGTTGCGTAAATCGATAAACGTTCTATCGACAAGGTTCAAACCTGCTATACTCGTATTATCTCTCTCGTATTATAATGCTTAAATAATTAAATCGATGTAAGAGCAGCAAAGGGAGCTGGACTTAGTATACTTTGATCCGATAAAAAAAGTTTTAAATTCAAAACTAGGAAAATTTCCCGTATAATCAATATAGGAACAAATTAACGATGTATACTTACATACAATATTTGTTTTATTAATCATTCTACAGTTTTAAATTTTGAATGCTAAGTAGTTAACAAAATCAAGTTTCTTTTTTGAAAGACACTACTTACGATCATACAATGGAAATTAAATTGGTATCATATATAAAGAGTTTTATTTGACAGTCTACACAAGTATTTCCAAAATCTCGGGAGATCCAGAAAATGGTTTAAATATCAAAAATATAGATCGAGGCCCACTAATAGTGACCTTCGCTATAACTTTAATATTAAAGACAGAAGGCAATAATCTAGGGATAATTTTGTTTTCTGCATATGGAATCCCCTGTTTTTCTCTGAAATTAAAAAAAAAAAAGGTTAAATCCGCCTATGTCATAAAATGCGTACTTTTACAGTCGTTGTCAATTAAATTTACAGACATTAATCATTGTTTCAATTCCCATACTGGTAAGACAAAAGTTCTAGAAATATAAGAGGTTTGCCTGAATGTACGGATAATCTTAACTTTGAATTCGATATGGTAGGTTATCTCAAGGTTCAAGAGAGTATTTAACAATTTTACCCGTAATGAACCTAGGTGACCGTCATTGACTCCATGTAAAGCTACATATTTGAACGCCAAATTGTCGGCTCTTTCCATATCCGGAGTTATAAGTAGCAGTTCACGTATAAAAAATAACTTAGCAGCTTGAATATTAAGTTGAAGTTCGAGGTAATTGGTGACATGAGATGATATTCTTCTATTCCTTGAACCTGCTCTTTTTCTCGGAGCATATATATAATTATTATTAATTAAGCTAAAATACATTGCCTTTCTGGCGTATACTTTATTGTGATTCTTTCATGATTTACTAATTGCTTTAAGCTTCTTTAAAGGGGTTGAAACTTCTAAGAAACATCCAAATGCAATGATAAACGTCGAAACGGCATTTGAGATACAGAGATGTGTATACGTAAAAAAGCAAAAATTTCAAGAGTATAAGAAGCAACCGAAAGTCGTCAGATAAGCCGACTCTTCATCTACGTGCCACACATTTAGTCCTGCGGCGATTTACCTCTTTCTCCCTCTCTCACACACTCTCTCTCTCTCTCTCTCTCTCTCTTCCCCTCTCAGACGAAATCGCAGAAAGCATGTGTATATTGCGTGCAAGCATGTGTGCATATACGTATGTGCACGCGTCATGCGTGAGTACGTGCTCGCATGCACATCGGATAACGCACGGGCGTTTTTTGCCCTCTCGCACACGCTATGTTACACACACATACACACGCGCGCGCGCGAATTTTGTTTTCTCTGTAGCCCGCGTGCGGGCGCACGTCATGCACAAACTCATATAAAAACACGCGCGCACGCATACAACGAAAGCTTTATAAAATCGCAATGCGAATGTGTATACGTTACGAACACGCAGATGGCGCGCGCGCTCTCTCTATCTCTCTCGCTCTCTCTCTCTCTCTCTCTCTCTCTCTCTCTCTCTCTATTGCTTTTCTCGCAGATTTTGCGCATCAGCTCTCGAGCCAGCGCGCGCAGGCGCACAGCTACTGGCTCCCACACGAGTCCACGAGTCTCGGAGCAGACGCGCGAACGTAACGCGCTCGACCTTCGAGCCGGTCGATACTTCCTCTCATGCTATAATATGACTATATATGTATATGAACTCCGGCGTACTCTCTTCCTCCCTCCCTCTCTAACTGTCGCTCTCTCTCTCTCTCTCTCTCTCTCTCTCTCTTTCTGTCTGCGCGACCTGCGCGAATTAGAATTAGAATATCAGCGTATAAATAAGATATCGCGTGATCGGGCGAAGGCGGGCAGAGATCTAATATTTCTATAGATACGATAGAGCGAGGGCGCGGGAGCCGCGGCGGAAGATACACCTGGCGACCGGTTTCTCGCTCAGCGTCTTCTCAACTTCTTCTATGCGCGCACGCGCTCCGATATCCTCGCAATGTCCGAGTCGTCCTATCGCTCGTCGAGTGACTTTAATAACACGCGAAAAGTTCGCGACGTTCTCGGCGACGCGACGTTGCTGCCGCGGCCCCGATTCAAATGCGCTCTGGCCGGAGTCGACCAGGTGTTGGATATATGAAAACATCGTCGAGCGCCATCGTCTCTCTCTCTCTCTCTCTCTCTCGCGTCTCAAACTCAAATTGAGGCAGAGCAACTGAATTTGCGCGGGCGGATGCGCTCGAATCTTTCGCTCGCATCGCGATGAATTTCTTCGTCGTCGCGTGTTTCGCTCAACCTATCCGATGCCCCCCCCCCGCCTCCCGTCTCGGGCGGCAGAACTTTATAATACGCGGCGGCGCCGAAGTCGTGCGCGAACCCGTTTTCCAGCCGCGTGCACGCGAGATTCGCTCGATATTACAATATTCAATTTGGTCGCGATCGTCGAGAGATTGCGGGAAAGCCCCCCCCCCCCCAACACCGCTCTTTCCCGCGCGGTTGCGCTGCAATTACGAATATATATATATATATATATATATATATATATATATATATATATATATTATATATATATATATACACGTCCAGGATTGGGAACGATTGTCTGATGCATTTTGCAATACGCTGTGGTGGCGGCCGTATTTCTGCGGAAAATTCTAATAAAAAGTTTTCAATTTTATTTTTTAATTAAAATTTATAAAGATTTATGTATGTGCATGGAATATACACAAAAAAAGGTACGAATTTTTTTTTCTTCTTTTTGTCTACTTTGTGAAGTTTTCCATAGTTTAATTGTCGTGTTTATTTTTCGCCGCTTGTATTCCTCGCTGGGACAAACATGATAGGTAAAGGATAAATAGCAAGCCTTTTTATTTACTAATACATTTTTGAAGAAAATAGTTGTATGAAATAATTAGAATATAGTGTTTCAAAAACGCGTACAATAATAATTGTTCTTTCGTATTGATTAATTTATGCAAATGCTCCGAGGAGCAGATGGAACAGTGAGGAACTGAAACTGATAATTAAACAATTTGAGCGACTCGTTTGAAATATTCGCTCTTTATAACAAAGAACGCGTAATACATGAATAGAAAGTTCCAAAAAAAAATCCGTACCTTTATAAGTCGTTTGGATGTAGAGGGCGAAAAAATCAGCACGCAATTGCAATGCAGATTATTTTCGAAAATAGAAAACATGCCAAACATTCGTAATATTTTGCCGATATACATATATATATATATATATATATATATATATATATATATATATATATATATATATATATATATATATAAAACAGACAGCGAATACGTGGAGTTGAGAAATTATTCGATCGAAACTTCCCTATACAAACACCACAACGTATAACAAATAAATTGTTGAGTAAATATACATGCAATGGAGTTACCGAACGGAATTCTCGAACGTAACGAGCGATCAACATGGAATGAAATATATACGCGCGTATTTGGCATGCTAACTGCTACAGTCACACATAGGCGTCGCTGTGTCGCATCATTTATATATACAGATATATCGTGGAAATGTAAGCCGGCATTTTATTCTGTTCCAAGCAATTTTTTTGCTTTAAAAAATTAAGAAAACATCATTCATCCTACAAAGGTATATTATAGTATCATGGAAGTAGTAAAAAGGCGGCGTGGGCGAGCGACGCACGTCGCGTTTTCTCGCCGAATTGAACATCGGGCGTAGCGAAATTAAGAAAATAGCGACGTTTTGGAAAGACGGGCGAGGGGGCAAGCAGCGATTGACCCAGATTCGCCCGGGCAATGAGAAAAAGGTTGGGGGGGAGGAGTGGGAGACTTCACTGCTGGATTAGCAATACCATCTTGCTGACCTTCCAATCGTCCCCTGCCTTCTTCGCTATATACAATATGAATCTTCCACGTGTCTTTTATCCGGACGGCGTGTGCGTCGTTGATAAAAATCATCGACGACAGAGAGAGAGAGAGAGAGAGAGAGAGCATCTGGCACTCTCTCTTTTGACTCTCCCTCGACTTTCTTTTCTAATGCTAATGCTCGGAATAGGGCGAGCGTCGAACCTCGGGCTTGCAAATCATCGAGAGACGGCAAAGGCAAAACATACTCTCGCGGACATCTCGACTTCGCGAGCCGTCCTGCCACCCCCCCCCCTTCCTCGCGCAATTTCTCTGCATCTCTTCTCTCGGAACATGTCACGCTCGCGCGCGCCACATACACACACACGCGCGCGGGCGCACGCGCGGAGAGAGATAGATTGCGCAGGCTAAAATTTTAAGACGAATTTCAAAAGCGAGCAGCGTCAGAAGCGCTGGGAGTAGCCGTGTTTATACCGAGCCGCGCCATGCTCGTGCGCAGTCGAGTTCGGAGCGGAGTAATATGCGTATAACAGTGGCAGAGGGGGGTGGGAGAGTGTCGGAGTACGGGCGCTCTTCTTGGATTTGCATTTTTTTTTTTGCCCCCCAAGGTTAAACATAGTTTGGGAGTGAATAAAGATTATTTTTAAGCGAAATACGTGTGTGTATATATATATATATATATATATATATATATATATATATATATATATATATATATATATATATATAGATTCGGCGCTGGAATCCTCGGCGTATACATTATGAGTTTGCAACGGGAAATTTTTTGTAGTCGATAAACATACTTATTTACATAATATTTGCCAGAAATTCGGTGGTCGAGCAGCTTTCGGAATACCTCTCCTCTGTAGAAATAGAGACCGGGCAAACACAGGGGGGCCCTCGTAGCAAATTCGAGGGCACCTCGGTAACCCGGTGTGACTTTATGTTTTTTCCGGTGCGACGAATCGATTTCTCGAGGGCGACATGGCCAAAAAATGGGCGTTTCCGAGGTTAGGCCCATTTCTGTCTTACAATGGTTATGATTAAAAGTAAGTGGTTATGAGTAAAAATAAAATGAATTCGTGTAACGTATACTCTTTTATTTACTGTATTTAGTTCTTTAGCTAAATTTATATATATATATATATATATATATATATATATATATACATATACATATATACATGACAACGAGATTATATAATGTATAATTATGCGCTACATGGTATCTCCAATACTCAAGGCATGAGCCAATCAAGGAATTACTTCAAACCAACAGGATAAACCATCTAATTGAAGAGATAATGCTATTTATAATAAATTCGACTAATTTTTATTAAAAAAAAAAAACAAAGTTAATACATTTAACCTTTATACGTGCGTAATTTCGGGTCGGCCATATTTATTTATGTAGAGTATATATATTTATTTAGTAGAGCGCCCTCCTAGAGGCGATAGCTGTTTTCTATGCCAACAGTCTCGATATTGAATACTTTCTTCTGTAGATAATAATACACATTTTGAATAAAATATTTCCGAATATTTCGCTAAAGTCTGTCTCGTCTTGGTTCTTCATGAAGTGAGAATCAACTTATACGTAGGGCAAGAGGCTTCTTACTATAAACCTGTGATGTTCGATGAATTTTTTAATCCAACTTTACTCTCACGATCTCACCCTCACCTCATTCCCTGTCCTCCCCATCGTAAGTTCATCATGGACACGTATATAAATATGCACATAAGATTGTAGCAGATAGACGTCGAGGTCTTTCTCCTCTCTCTCTCTCTCTCTCTCTCTCTCTCTCTCTCTCTCTCTCCATATTTCGCAACGGAACCTAATATGTATACTTGTAAGTATACATGATATTATATAGACATGCGCCAAAGTGCGACGTACATCCGAGATAGGTTTTAGCACGATATTTGAACGCGGAGCGTGACTCGAGCACTATATATATATATATATATATATATATATATATATATACATATATATATTGCCCTCTCTGCCTGGCATCAGCGCGAGTTAAATAGTTATGGAGGTGAGCGTACGTTCTGCTCGCTCGCTCGCTCGCTCGCTCGTCCAGGTAAGCCAGTTTTCGTTTCCGCATCATGCGAGCGCGGCGCCGCGACCGCATCGCGCCATTAGTTTATGCGCTCGGCTAACTATATATATATATATATATATATATATATATATATATATATATATATATACGCGGTAGAGCTTGACTATAACTCACTCAGCCTCTATCTTTTTCTTTCCCTCTCTCTCCGTCTGTCTCTATCTCTCCTACTATCTCTATCTCTCTCTTTAACTCTCCGCAGACTCCGCCGCAGGCTCTCGCGGAGTCGGAACGCGCGCGCGAGCGACTGCCTCCGATAATCTCTTTCCTTCTAATTTTGCCAACGCGAAATTAACGGTTTGCTGCCTCCTGAGCCGCTTGCTCTTCTAATGCTTTCTTTTAAAGGAATTATGTGTGTGTGTGTGTGTGTGTGTGTGTGTGTGTGCGCGCGCGCGTGTTTGTGCGTGTATGTGTGTGTAGTCACTGGCGCCTTATCTTCTTTCTTCTCTCATTCGCAGAGCGGTGGTTTGAAAACAGCGCTTTCTCTCTCTCTTTCTCTCTCTGTCGCTCCCTCTAAAACGAGATTAGCACTGCTTGGCCTGGGCTATTATTATATTATGCCCGGGATATTATAATACGGCCGTATACTGTATCGCGGACCGTAATGATCTTTATCGAAAAATCGGGTTGCCTCGCCCTCCCCTCCCCCACCCCCGCTGCCTAGTTTTAATTAAATGAGCCATTAGCCGCTCGGGAAATGGATCCTCCCCCTTTCTCCCGCCTTTCCCCGGCCGCCACGAGAATTTCAATGTGGACGGCGTGCAGCCTCTCTTTCTCCGAAACGCGCTATAATCGGGGAGAGCCCCTTTGAAAATGGGGGAGGAGGCTCATTATTTGCCGTTTTATCCCCGAGTTGCGCGTACTTACCGACGCGCGGGCGAACGGGAAAAAACCTGCACGGATCCGAAGATCGAAATTCGAACGTTCGCGTCAATATGAAGGTATCGTGCGTCGCCGATGTGGAGGGAACGAGGTCGGATCGAATATCGAGCCTCGAACGTTTCTCTGCGCGTCATTATGTCAACGCAATAACGAATGTATAATTATTTTTTTGTTTTCGCAGTATACGAATATTTATTGTCCTCCTATAACAATAGTATTATAACGGGCGTAGGGTAGTTGCGCAAAGGTCTTCGCCCGGGCATTATACACCGACAAATTGTAGCAATTGATAACGATGGTATATCTATATATATATAGATCACAGATTCATGTCTACGTATATACAAGTATTGGAATCTATAAAAAGAAAAAAATTGCACTTTGTTCTAAAAGTGTCCTACTTCGCTCGTACGTTCACCGCGAGAAATGTTTCACGAAAATTTACTACACTTTCTATACTAATAGGAAGATATACATAGTTGACTTATGAGAAATTTTATTATAATTCTATTAATAATTGCTCTACTTGTACTAATTTTTAATATTAAAAATTTAATAGATGTTTCATAGATTGTGCTATAATTCAAGCATGCCTCCTTAATTAATAGGAGCTGTAGTATATATATATATATATATATATATATATATATATATATATATCAAAATACATATAAAATGTTGAAAATGTCTGACGCAACGACGGAGCAGTGAACTTGTAATGATAACTTTAAATTTTATTGAATTCTAAAATTAAGATAAATCTTATGTATATAAGTACAACGAACCCTCCACGAGACGAATGATGTTATTAAAATGAATATTATTGAGCAAGGCATTGTTGACACGACCTCGCTATACGCCAGTGCGCGTTTCCGATGAGCTCTTTCCAAATTTATCAATTAATTTAAATAGCGCCTTCTTTGTTTTCGAGTACAAAATTGATAAAGTTTCTTAATATTGCACATTAATACGGTCGATATATCCGAAACTAGTATATAATATTATTGAAAAATCGTAATGAAAGAACTGCATCCTTATCGAAGCTATCGCCCGGCAAAGTTTTGCATAAAACGCAATAAATTGGTTATTGCGAAAATTAATGAAATACATTGTCGATAAATGCAAATATACGTTTTTTTGTTAAGTACTTTAGGAATTTTTTTAGGGAAGTGCTTCGTAATGTAGGTTGAGGTATTTCAATAATAATACCGTGGGATGACCCAAAACATCAACCTGGCATGCCATTATTTTGGTTATGGATATATAATACACCATCGATATTCTGCGCATTTTGAGCTCGATTTTCGGTATTCGGTATGCTAAATTCTCAGAAAGTTGTAATTTTTACAGAATTACATTTAAACTAGACGTGCTTCGACGTGTTCAATCTGATTTGAAACGAAGCGTGCATTTCCATAATGATTTCGAATTATATTTTTTTTTTTTATTGAACAGTAATTATATACATTATTCGATCAGTTTTAACAGACGTAAAAATTTTAGCAAAAAAAAGCTATCCCTAAGCCTCGATCTATATTTTTTTATGATCTTCAAAATTCGTATAAAACGGCATTCGCATAGCTACATTGTGTAATATATATCGTTGTGATTCGCGCAGTCCACCTATCTATAACCAACAACACGATTTCATAATTCACATCTAATATTTATATAAATACAAAAACCTATAAAAGAACATGTCTTTTATCGTGCGCAGCTGGCAACGACCGCGGGCAAACATCTGGACGCCCCGATAAACTCAAAAAGATAAAAATCAGGCGAGAATCGCTGTAATGAGCCGTCCCGTGCGTACGTATTGCACAAAATTACGAAGTATTATATATTTATATCGGAAACGATCGCTCGCTATTTTCGTACTAGATAAAGAAAATTCTATTGCTCCCACGCCAGAGTTGAATTTTTCAATACGCGCCACTGGTTATTATGACGTTCGTAATATCGGCCTTTTTTAGTGAAACACCATATCTATATAAAATATATAAATCAGTACTTATCTGACTCACTCTGAAAACTTACTACAAAATAAGCTCTCGTCTCTCTCTCTCTCTCTCTCTCTCTCTCTCTCTCTCTCTCTCTCTCTCTCTCTCTCTATTTCCCTCTTTGCATTTTCCTGGAAGAGGATTCTCTTTTCGCCAGAGCCAATATACGTAGAAATTTCTCTGGTAAACAATCAAAAGTGTACTATTTTTATCGATTGAGCAATAAATTTTCGTGTGGTTTATAAAAAATATTGCGCCGAAATAATTTCAATCCAAATCCAAATATACGAGAGCGCACACGCACGTAAACCCAACGCAATATTTCAAAATAGAAGCGGTCTCTCTCTCTCTCTCTCTCTCTCTCTCTCTCTCTCTCGGCCTGTGTGTTACTCTCCCGCACGCACACGTACTCTTGCTGAAAATAGGATAAAACAATAAAGTTATTTTTGGAAAAAGGCGTTTCTCTGTATCCCCGTCTCGCTCTCCAGCTGAGTAACTCCCGCCCTTTGTAGACTGTTTGCTTTCCGTCTTTGCGTAACTAATGGAAGGAAGTTATATCGAACCGAATCGAACGGCTTATAGCCTCTTATTACACAGCAGCCGGGGGTAATTTTATGCCCCGTGATTCTCATACTGAAAATACTTCGCGGTTCTCGCTAATATATATATATATATATATATATATATATATATATATATATATATATATATACATACAGTGACGGTATGTATAGGTTTTATTAACAATTAGACCCTGTCCTGTCCCGAATTCATTCTACTGTGGAAAAATAAAGCGATATTTTCCTAAAATTTTCCTCATCAGAAAATAAATTTTATATAAATATGTACATTGTACATACACACACAGCTCTATATGTGCACATAATGCCGTTATCAGTATCGTTCGATTTAAAGAGCACATACTTACGCAAATACAAACAGACACATATGCACGCATATGTTACTATTATATAGAGATATCTAAAGATATCAATAATCAAATAATTATGACTTAACTGTTGAATCGTGTGTGGTTCGGAAAGACAGATTTTCATACGATGCGTCAAGTTAAAATCTACGTCATTTACCCGGTCGTCATTTACTGCATTGTATAGATGTGAAATATAAAATGGTATATTGTATATAAAGGTGGCTTATTGCGCACAGCATGCTAATTTATTTCAGCAACTATAGTAGTTTTAGCTTTAAAAATAAATTCAGATTTTATTATATATAATTAGTATAATAATATGAAAACTAATCCGGGTGGGGTGAATTCTGCCGAATGGACTTGGTTCCGAAAAAACCGCCGAAGGCAAAATTACCAAAAGAAAATTTGCCGAAAAATTCCTTTTTTTTTACTTCTTTTATTATTCTTTAGTTTCCGCTGTTGTGCGACTTTAAAACTGCATTTAACTGTTTATGTCGTAAGTTACATACGTATAACTATGAAGAATTCATAACAAAAATAATGATATATCCTTTAACCTGTAAAAGTATAATGATAAATTATCTAAAAGTAATGAAGTTTAATGCTATATTCACAGCTATATGCCCAAATTACTACCAAAATAGTTAGAAGCAGATTTTTTGAAACAAAAAAAAAAAAAAATTATTTTTGTGAGCAAAATTTCTTTCGGAAAATTTTTTCGGCAAATATATTTTGCGGCCAAAATACATGCGGTAAAATTCAGCCTACCCCGAAACAAGCTCTATATATGTTTTTCGAATTTCAGAGAAGAATCGCAGGATGTAGTTATGGGTATATTTGTTGACCAGTTCAAAGTAATTTTTGATATCTACCTTACTTAATTGTGGACAAATATTATGACAAACTAATTATTAACTAATTATTGCTTATTCATAAGAGGATTCGCCAACTTTTTCAAAATATTTGTGAATTTTTTACAAAATATTTATGAAAGATTATACTAATATCGAATAATTGAAGAAATAAGATCATCTCATATTAATCAAAATATAACTATTTTGATATTCACGAATCAAACCATAAATTATCCAACATAAAATCTTTTATTTTATTTATAATATTATACTGCCAATACATTCATTGTGTTAAATATACAAATAATTTTTATTTTAATATGCTTGTCAGGAAAGATTAAAAATAATACCATCACGTACCAGTGATGTACACACACACACACACTTTATTTAAATTATTAACAAATGTAGGACTATTCAAAAATGGTTCAATTAGCATTATAAAAATTTATGTTTCTTTCTGTGTATAGCTGTTATAAAAAATACAACGAAACGTACGTCCGCATACACACATATATCTATCGATTTATATATATATATATATATATATATATATATATATATATATATATACATATATATATATATATCCATAGTCGTGAAACCTTGCATAGAAGGTCAAAGAACGCACGAAATCCGGGAGTGGTGCTGTGTTGCGCGCGGTGTGAATACACCAGCCGGCTTATTATCGCCAATTACTCGAGCAAAGGATAACCGAGAAAAAATTTGTGTGTGTGTGTGTGTGTGTACATATATATATATATATATATATATATATATATATATATATATATATATATACACGTGAAACGAGCGCGTCGAGTTTCGACACTGCGTGCGCGCTTAATCCGACCGTCGAACGAATCGACGCAACGCGCGGCTGCGATCGCGCGCGTTCCACCTGACGACGATGCCGTCATCGGTTTTCGCAAAAACGCGTAATAGCCTCTAATCTCGCGATATCGAAGCCGCGAGCTCGTCGCACGCGCGCTGCCCTCTATACGCATATAGTTATATATAGTCGATAAAATTGTATTCTATTCAACGCTGGGCGATCGAACGCGCGGGCCTATCGACGACGACGACGGCGACGACGACGACGACGAAAAATTGCCAATTTGGCAGCATTCAAATTGGCAGTCGTCGTGCGCGCGTGCACGCATGGGCCGTCTACAGCCGCCCCCTCCCCCGCCTTCATCTCCCTCAGTAAGCGTCCGAGGGGAGATCTCTCGCACGCGCGCGGTTTTAAAGAGGTGTTTTTTTGTTTTTTTTTTTTGTTTTTTTTTTTTTTTTGTTTTAATACTACGAACTAGAACGGTTTTGCCAAAAGGGTATGAATATGGCTAGTCTTTTAAACGTATTCTCAAGTCTAATAATTAAATTTATATACCTATGACGACTGTCGTAAGCTGAACTTAAACCGACTGTAAATCCTTGGATGAATGGAACTATTCGTTTTTGATTAAATTTCGATGCTTCAAATTATTTACATTATCTTTTTTTTTTCTAGAACTGATCCTTATTATTTTATATGGATTTAAAGAATATTCATTATAGAACTCCAAATCTTACACATTCCTCGAAATAAATAGCAAAATCTTTTTGTGCTTTGAGATCTTCAGATTCGTCTCTAATCACGTGGTGATGATAATAATAATAATAATAATTTGGTATTGTACACGCGAAAATACTTTTATTAAACAATTTGGTCTAATGACGATCAACTATGTAGTAGAAAAAACATCATCGCTTTTCAAATATAAATTCAGAGGTTTTTTTTTTTATATTGTTTCATTATTTAAGAAGTCGGATTTCTTTTCGTTTATGATATTGTAAATAATTATTAATACGGGGATCGATACAGAAATAGACATGCTTTAATATGAGGTTTTTTAAACTTAAAAAATTCGTTGTGAACAACAAAAGTTGCAAGATCAACAGTGAACGCAGAGTTTCATTTTTATACTCCTCATGTCGATTCACACGTACATTATACCTGAACGAGTTTTCATAATTTTACAATATTTAGCTAATATATTATATAGAGAACAAAATAAATAATCTATAGGGCTAATGAATAGGTTCCTTAATTGCAAGATTTAACATTTTAAGAAAATAAATATTTAATACCAGTAATTTCTATTAACAATAACAATAATATTACTTTTTATTTTACACACACACGCGCAGGTGGGGGCGCGCAGAGGGAGATTCATGAAAATAATCCACTCTTCAATTGACATTCGCATTCGGTCATCTAGCTTTATACTTTTTTTCCATTCCTTTTCTATATTATATACGCCTCGATATACGCGACTTATATCACACTGCCGGGTTCCGTTGGATCTGGATGCTGTAGCTATAACAGCGCTCGCGTATATATCTACACGTGCATGAATTACATATATATTGTTATTATAATTTAGCGGGTGAAAAATCAAAAGTCGGAGAATGAGGTGGGGGGGGGGATAATTCTCTCTCGACGCGATCGTATATATATATCACCAGCCGTGTCTCGCGCTACTTATAGTAATGGAGCCAGATGTAAACCGCGCGATGACGGTGACGTTTATATATATATATATAAAATAGTGCACGCTCTTGAATTTCTAGGCTTTACGCTCGACGGACGCGCGCGGGGGAGGGACCAGGGAGCCCGGAGGGCAAAAAAATATATATACCGTATGTGTGTATGCGCCCGCGCGCGCGCGTGTGTGTGCCATGTAAGTACGAGTCGGGCTCCAGAGTAGAAAGGCGCGGGCTGCTCGCTGCTCCGCCGCTGCGGAGGCCGCCGTTGCTGCCCCCGGGTGAGATCGTATCTCGTTCGAAACAGAGTTTCTCTTTGCAGAGTGCGAGACGCGAGTATTATACATACACGCGTGTCCGTGTGTGGGGGGTGGATGGGTGGTTGGGCGCGCGTGTGTGTGTGTGCCAGCCCGTAGGTAGAATGTGAGCGCCGATTCGTTGCAGCGACAAGGGATATCGTCTCACGAAAACAGGGGCCTCCGTCTCGGTAACTCCACGGAAAGCGGGGGTTCGCTGGCCGCGCGCTCTTACGCGTCGTCACGCGAAGCGAATAATATATATATACATGTGTGTGTGTGTGTGTGTGGGTGGGTCGGTTTAGGGCTTTCCTCTGGTTTTGTAAACGCGCGGGAAAGTTGCTAGGTGCGCTATACTCTTTGTTGGATTGGTCTTTTTTGTTTGCTTATGTATATAAATGTATATATATATATATATATATATATATATATATATATTGCTAATTTTGAATTGGAATGAACTTAATTATAATTGATGATTTATCTTTCCAATACCGAAGAGACGTCATTGAACTATGATTAAATTGTTAAATCGCTCATAATTTTATATAGCGAGGTGAAGTATGATAATTTTTTAAACTTGAAGCCGTTCAAATCGTCGTTCGAGTGGCTGGTCGACCGTTCAGAACGGGTCGATTACATCTCGAAAGGCTTAAATCTAGGCCGAAAAGCTGAAACTTTAGGAATATTGCGAACGTGCTCGAACTCGATTCAAATGGTCGAATATATATATATAGACATTTTCTTCGTAGGATTATACATAATAATAATCTCTTCTCTTTGGAATATAGAGTTATACTGAGATTATAATATATTTTGTGTAAATCTATATGAAAATATAATTCTTTCCTATATATATGGCTATAAACCAAGTCAAAAATCCAAATATCCTCCTCTTATCCTGTTATGTACTAATTATTTTAATAATATACTGTTAGATCAGTACGCGCTTTTAACATTCGTGTTGCTGTAATATATATATATATATGTATAATTTTTTACTCTAAATTCTGCGTTGAAATTGCCTCAACGGAACTTTATCAGTATATAAATATCAGTTTTACTTCGTGCCCCGATTCTAACGCGCTTATATGTATAATTGCAAGGTTCAGGGGCACATACCGAATATGTTTTGCGAGAGCGTCTGCGGGTCTGCGGAATGGCTATATATTTTTCAACAAAAAAACATTTCAGGAAAGTATTGCATATTATGCATATTCAGATGGAGCAAAAGGGAGACGTATTCTGGATTTCTATGTACGGATTTCTATAAGCAAATGCATACGTTTTAATATATAAATAATTATATTAGAGTGATACTCGAGATGATACTTATATACCTCGTCAATTGGAAAAAGTCAAATGCGTGCGCTTCAAGAAGTGTTTAAAGTGTTACAGCTATACTAAACATCAAGATGCTTTTACTTTAACCGTTCAGCTTCGATAACATATATATATATATATATATATATATATATATATATATATATATATATATATATATATAATATAATATAACATTATTTTTAGATATAAAAAGATTATATCTAATACAGCCAAAAATCATCAAAATAATTATCCAAACTGTGTGTAAGGAAATACTCGAGACGTACAGTGTTCACCAAATCTAATGAAAATAAAAAAAAAAAATAATAACTTGAAAAATAGTTCCATATATAAAGATATGGCGAAGAAAGCCCCTCTTTGTTGGACAGCGCATCGCTGCTATCGGCTCTCGGTCTAACCTATATATATATATATATATATATATATATATATATATATATATATATATATATATATATATACATACACATATTCACTGTCCGCTCACTGTTATAGGTAATTCCGGGCCCCACCCGCTTCGTCCCACTCCCCGCTGTACACCACGTATACGAACTCGAGTCGTTCCAAAAACAGATCCGAAAGATCTTCGCTTCCACCCGCGTATCTCCGTGGTTCCTTTATTATATATATCACACATAAACCCTGACTCCCCCACGTAACACACGCACGCACACACGCGCGCACACACAAAATCTTCGCCTATATATTTATATATATATATATGCGTTTTTGGAATCCTTAACGACGCAGCAGCTTATTATAGCATCCCGTGTAGCATCCCAAATTGATCGGTGCTCCCTCCCCTTTCTTTCTTTCTTTCTTTCTTTCTCTGACCCGCAGGTCCGTGACCTCGTTCCCGCAATTTCTTCCCTCCCGCCCCGGAGCGCGCGCTTCCGCTCGTAACGCGTATATATCGCCCGAAAAAACAACCCCCCCCCACCCCCTCGCTCTTCGTGGGTCGGCCCGAACGGAACGTGTGTGCGCGCGCGTGTGTGCGCGTGTGTGTGCTCTCGCGCGCGGGAGCATATATTACCGGGCAAATGTGTCAGCCGCTGTATGTACGCGTGTGTAGTGCATGGCGAGGTCAAAGGTTTCGGCTTTCTGTAATATTGTATACCAAGCGATGCGTTAAAAGGCGAGAGGGCTCTTGCAACTGCTCTTTTATACATACCCTGATAAATTATTACATTAATATATTATTAATTTAATATATACTATAATAATATATGAAAATTAATCCGATAACCTTTTGAATTCACATTCATTACCGTTTGATTATCACGTAGACTTATCAATATTATTTTTCTTTTTCATAACTCTCAGATTTAACCTTTAATTGTCAATATATATTTTTATTTTTAACAGGGTTAATGAAATATGATGTTTTTTTAACTCATCGGGATGACGTATAATGGAAAAAATCATTACGAATTTATACAAAATGACACTATTGATACTTGAATCCGTTATTTAGATCTTCAAGTTCCACATAAAATAGTTAAATAAACATCAAAGAGGTATTAAATGTTATATTTATGGATATATTAACCACAGAATATGTACTATTTTGAAAATGCTTTTTCAAAATTGAATCGGCAACTTCATCTTTTTTCCCCCAAAATTTCTACTTCTGTTGTAGAAACCATCGAAGTCTGATTTCGTGTAATTTTCTAGGAACTTGAAGCATGTTTTAACAATTTTCAACTAATACAACTAATACTAATGAAATAGGCAAAAGTTTACTGTTTACATACAAAATTGCCACAGAAAGCAGATTATTTTTGGCCGAATCGGTAAAATGTGACTCGTGCTCAGTGGCAAACTCTATGTTTATTATATATATATATAATATACATGCAT
The DNA here is from genome assembly GCA_018907035.1 of Sycobia sp. Sy_11. NCBI lineage: Eukaryota > Metazoa > Arthropoda > Insecta > Hymenoptera > Epichrysomallidae > Sycobia > Sycobia sp. Sy_11. Next base: position 65,467 of record JACCIC010000238.1, on the reverse strand, counting down.
CCTTTCTCTCCTGTGCGAGTCTTGCTTCCTTCTTTGCCGACCCTCTTTCTCCACGCGCTATTATTATTATTATTCTCATTATTATTATATAGGCGCGTTTTTAGCTCGGCGCGGGCGCCAGAGCAAACCAAACGCACATATACATTCTCGCGTATTATATATAGGATTCGGCTCGCGGTGAAATGCGGATTTTTTTATCCTTTTTTTTTGCGTTGCTCGCCTGGGACGGATCGGAAAATTTATCGCTGCTTATGTGCCTGTACGCGTTGCTCGCCTCTTGACTCCCGCGAGCGCATATTGGCGCACCCAACTTTTTACATATATATATACTAGTTCTAGACCGGGTTATATATGGGGAAGCGATTTATTTCAATGCGTGTCCACGGCGACCGTGCAGTGTACATAATTCCTCGTCATTAACGGGACTTTATGTTAGTCCGCTCGGACATAGTTATATATATATATATATATATATATATATATATATATATATATATATATATATATATAATTAAGCGAGTCGATAGAAAAAAGTCACGATAAAAATATTATTGTGTCGGACAATCTTGAATGGAGTATTGCTTAAAAGAGGGAACAAAAACTTCTGAACAACATTTTCAACAGCCGAGATATAATTTGATATAAGATGTCCTCTGAATATTTTTAATTAAGACAAAAAAATGCAAAAGTTGTTGAGGCTTTTTAATCATCCAGTATTAAATGCGTAATAATCTCAGAAGCCAAATTATATATATATATATATATATATATATATATATATATATATATATATATATATATATACGTATAGAATTAGCGACTTCAGCGTTGAGTGTGGTATCGGGCATAGGCGCTTCCGTCGGATACCGACTCGAGTTTTAATACATGCCAATATATCTACGTCTTATTTCAGCCCCCCCCCCTCCAAACTGATACTTTTTTTTGACATAAAATGATGTCACTATATTCTTCCGAATTTTGGACTGTATATGAGTAACTTTTATCAAAAATCATTAAAGTTTATCCTAGTCCAGTGTTCACCGAACGGTTTTTTACCGGGAGAGACTAAAATTGTTATCAAATTTTTTTTACAGTTGCAAAAACCGACATTAATAAATAAATGCACGGTTATTTAATTGGATTTTATTTTAAATCAATTTTTTGTTCTCTCTACATTTTCATGCTTATAACTTTTACTCTATTTATGTAAGAGTTCCAATAAGTGAACATGTATAGTAGTACCCGGACAATTACAGAAATATGATTGATTATGAAGTAGGAAAATAAAATTTTAATAGTTTTGAATTATTAAAGTGATATCTAGACGATCTATTCATTATTATAATACCTACAAATAATATATCTGCTACTAAGACTAATGAGTTACACGAATTTCGTGAATTAAGCTTCGATGCCATTCGAAATTTCTACTATTTTTAAGATTAAATTTAGTGTTAAAACAAGAAAATTTTTAAATTGTATACAAATAAAATTAACTTATTATAGATGATGATAATTTGAACTGCGATCATTTATGGCAGATAATTCAGTACATTTTTCATCGGTAAAAATCCTGTTCAAGTCAATCGTGCATTAAAAAATACATTCGATGAATGGAAAAATAATTTCGATGATGCACTACAATACCAGAATACTTATAAGAATATATCTTAATATATATACATATGATTAGAAGAACAGAAGTAGTGGAATTGCACGAATTAAGTTACGATATTATTCGATTTCAACACTATTTTCTATGCATTGCAAGTTAACGTGATACTGAAACAAAATATTTTTAATTTTATATAAAAGTTACAGTTGTTTTCTTTGCAGATGATAATCTTCAATTGAAGACATTTATCAAAGATAATTCTCTACAATATTATGATGGTGAGAAAAATACTATGCAATTCGATCATGAATTATTAAACAAACTTCGATGGAAAAATAATTTTTTTTACGAGATTAGAACACCAGAGTACGTAAATGAATTTAATAAAATATCTAATATTGAAAAAGTAGAATGAGACAAATTTCTTGAATTAAACTGTACTCTTATTCTAATTGACTAGTACTTTATTGGCGTTGAAATTAAACGTAATAATTGATAACGTAATAATATATTATAATTATTAACGATATTAATAATTAATAACGATAAACGTAATAATTGAAATGAAACATAATCTTGATAATTTCATATACAAATTTAAAAAATTTCCAGCTTATGACAATCTTTAAATGCTACACCATTTCTTTAATGATAATTTAGTACGATTTTCTGATGATAAATAGAAAATAAATAAATAGATATAATAGATTTAATAGATTTAATATAATAAATTTAATAGATCGTGCATTAATGAACACAGTTATAAATGGAAAAATAATGTTGACTAGGCTGCATTAAGTGTTCCGCGCGAATCTTTAAAAGATTTGTTGCCAAAAACTCGCATCGAGTCAGGAAATCGCGCCAATTATTATAATTACATCCGAGTAAAAATACACGTCCATCTTATCGTTATTGAATTGTCCGCGCCGTGCTTGGCTTGATGAACGTACGGTCTGATCAATTCCATTGCGTTAAACTGTCGAGTCGTTACGGAAACGAGAATATTCTCGGAAATTGTTCTTAAATTTTAGAATTATAAACATTATAAAAAAGTATTTCAACGAATACTCAAACGCGAGATGACAAAAAGGTTTATTTAAAACCAATTATTTCATGAGAAAAGTTTAAGTATATTAAAAACTAAAGATCTTTCTCTGCAATGTTCAGTTTTGATAACTATAGAAAATAGTATAGTTAAAAGAAATTGTGAAATATTTAATTGCTCGGATATTTTGAACCTATTTTATTAGTGGACATCGAAGAAAGTTTATCTACCGTTTCTGCACAAGCTCTTCTGTGGCCTCCAGAAATCAATCATGAAAATAATAAATCGCTGAAAGAACTCAAGGCTATACCAAAAACCGATCGTCAGAATCGGCGATTGGAAAAAGCGTTGGCGCAAGTGTATCATATCTGAGACGGGTTACTTTCAAGAAGTCAACATAAGTATCGATTAATAAATAAATATTTTTTGAGAAAACTAAAAAGTCACCATATTATTTGAACACGCCTCCTATTAATACATACAAATAAAAAATGAATTGTAAAACTAATTTAAAATTACGATACTGGAATGCTCGTAGTATACATAATAAAAAATAAGAACTACAGAAAATGCTAGTAGAATAAGACATCTTCATCAGTCTTGAATCTCGGCTCAAAAGTACAGAAGAATTAAACAAATAGAATAACTTTTGCAGGCTTAAAAACGTTCAGGAAGGATAGAGAACACGCTAAAAGGGGAGGTATGTTTATGTTAATACCTATATAACAACAATCATACAGCATACACTGAAATAAATACTTTACTACATCATCACTTTGTTGAAATGGACGGTATAAATATCACAAATCTGTATAACCCTCTATATATATCATTATATGTTATCAATCTCCTGAAATTACTCTTAATAAAGTGTTTTTTATATACCAGTAAAATAGTGGCTGGCCCCGCCATTATACTCTAGCATATTCACTCGCACGAAAAAATGTAATATCAAATTCTAATTGTCAATGTGGAAACCAACAGCAAGATTTAAATCGCTTATTTTGACAGTGCTCGACTTATGATGCCCAACGAATTTTGTTAATAAAAAAATTATATGAATTAAATTTTGCGCTTCCTCTGTCTATTGAGATATTATTGTACTACGTTGACAAGTATTATTTGTAAAACAATACACGATTTTTTAAAAACTGTAATATAAAATTATAATTGTAAAGCTTACTTGAAAAACAAAAGCATCAATATGTATACGTATGACTTTTCTGTTGCAGAATAAAAAAAAAATAAAAAGAAAGTAACGTAGCAGACGCAGAACAGTTTTTGACGGAAAACAAAATGGAAGAAAAAATAAGTGGAAATAAACAAACAAATATTGTATTTTTTTACTTAACCTGTATTAAATTTTTTAATCATGCCATGAAGTTTATGATAATTTACGAAATAAACATTGACATTGTACAAAATTCGAAAAAAAAATTATTTATTGTTATTGAATTTTATTATGTCAATTCAAAGAAATTTTTTTTTAAAGGTTTAAAGAAATTGACGCAACAATTGTTTATCTTGATAACTAAGCTGAATGAGAAATTTCCAAAGGATAAAAGTATCTTCAAATTCCTCAACAATTACTCACAATTTTTTTCAGATATTTGAATTGGATTTTTTCAAAACTTCTATTCAGTCAATATTCACAACATGGGAGAGTCTATTAAATCATCCTGCTCCTGATCATATTCCTAGGATTGAGGTCACGATCAAAATCTGGAAAACTGTGATTCTCAATATTCCTGAATGCATTAGAAGGTAATATGAGTCCAATTTTGCTATAGAAGAATTTTTTCTTGTATACGAATATTGCAAGAGATAAAAAGAAGCATAATGAGTCTCTTTACTATACACTCGTCAATCATTGTATGGACATTTTTGTCGAATTTATTTCCAAAACTTCGTTTGATATACTATGTAAAGTATAATTGGGCAAACTTTTCTTGAAGACAATTTTGCTTTATCTTTTTTAATTTTTAACAATTCCTTTTTAACATTTTAGGCTCTATTTTCAGTTGAAATATTGTTGATTGGAAACAAAATTTACCATTCTATTTTATATAGCCTCTTTTTTTGTTTCATTATTCTTTCTGGAGCATATCTCAGCACAGGAACTTGAGTACCCTTTGTCTCCGTTGCGCCGAGGACTGCGTGACTTAATCCAATAATTATATTTTTTGTACAATATTGTGATTGAAAAATCGTCGGGATGTCATTCTATATTATACTATATGAAAAAGGAAGGGTTGACGCTTCTTACTGTCCATCTCGAGTCCAAATTCTTCATCTCGATCAACGTAACTTATACGAATAGTTCTATTGGTTTGTCTCAGCATCTAAGCATCGACGTAACTAATAATATGGTTTTTTTATATTCCGGGGTAATGAACATTGGTGAAACTGATAAACCACTCTGACTTTATAAATCACTTTATAAGTGGTCAAAGATTTTACAAATAAATGAATTATGAAAGATAACACGTTTATTAAAATTTATTATGGTATTTTTGTCGAATATAAAACAATTTCAATCATAATTTGATGAAGCGGTCTTCATTAAAGTTACAAATATCCAATTTCTATTTATTAAGTTAATGTTTGTTACATTAGTGGAAGTACAAATACAGCATTTATTTCAAATAAATAAATACGCAGAATCTTAAAAATCTTGTAAAGATGAAGTGTTTTACAAATTTCTTACTTCTATTTCACGTTACGCTTATTTTTCATATAATAATTGTACTGCGATGAAAATAATTAGAAAAGAATGAACGATTAAACTGAGATTAATGTTGAAGAAGTGGTATTTATTCGAAACTATAAAAAATTGACTTCGACATCCCCTTAATTCTCGACTCTTTTGCACGCTCCATTCGACGGGACTTATCAACCCTGAGCTGTTCTGATTTTTCAAAGATGTTATTGTATTTTTTATCTTTTCTTTTAATACTTGCTTGTACGAGGCGGTTAACACCACTTTCTTTTACGACCCACGACTTGGCCTGGCCTCGTGGGCTTTTTGTCAAATTACGTAGACGTCATCCGTGGTCTCCATCCGTGTCTGCCTATAAAATAAAAATAAGTTTTTGTGCTCATGACTAGGAATGTGAAAAAATCAAGTTTTTCGTTTTTAAAACTTTAAAACAATAACATTATGTATTTTTTTTTTCAAAATTCAATACTAAATCTATTTAACGAAGAAAAACGTAGTAGATTCTGACTCTGTTGATAAAGTGGCAATCAGCTAAGTATATGAGGATAATTTTTCTATCCATTAAATACTTATATTTAATCAAATTCGAGTGAATTCGAAAATAACTTTTATTAATTTTCATTAAAATATCCTTACCTGACATTTGTGGATATCGCTGTGCGCGGTTTGCGTTCACAAAAATTCCATCGTATAGTGAAACGGCAAATTGTTGTAGAAGTTTGTATCACTGAACTCGAAAGGAAGGGACTTGATTCTGAAATATTTATTATTAAAAAATTTATTGGTGATGAATGAATAGTACAATACTTATATTAAAATAGGAAATTATTTGTTTCTTCGAAATTATTATAAATACATTTAATAAAATAAATAACTTTATATTATAGATATTTTCTGTGGAGTTTATACAGCAGACGCGATAGCTATACGATGCCTGCATGTAGTAAACGAAACTGTGTTTTTCTTGTCCAAAATTTAAAGGCTATTATAGAAAGTATGTCCTTAATACCTAATAAAACTAGAAAAATACGAGGAGGTCGCCTCCGACAGCGACGCAGCTGTTCCGAACTGTGAAATTTTGTAGGCTGTATAACATTATATATATATATATATATATATATATATATATATATATATATATATATAATACATTTCCTCTAACGCTATGATTTCCGCTTTCAAATTATATCGATAGACTAGTCAACAAAGAGAAAAAAGTAGGCCATTTTGAGACATAATTATTAAGCAGCTGCACGAAGACTATATATGTACAAAGGTTGGGAAAAACGATTGCACACATGCGCGTCACTTCCATCTGAAACTTTTATATATATTTAAGGGAAAAAATTCTTAAATAATAAATCTATAACGAAATTAAACTAAAAAATTGCAGTGTTTTTAAATTACCTAACGTATATTTAGAGCCTTTTTCCGAAATTGATTTGCCGCTACTTTCCGAGGCTATAAAAACTCCCAGAAATTTTTTGCGAAAAATGCAGTAAAATATGATGCAGTGGCGTTATCAGTGTTGCAAAAAAAGCGAAGGAATTAAACATTATTATTATGCATTTTTCTGGGGAACTAAGTATAAGCTACGGAGTCGCGCAAGTGCTTAAATTATGCACAAGCTTCCCTGGTAGAAATCTAACGATTTTCAATAGGTTGGAAAGTAGTTACTGGGTATTGAAAGTAGAATCAACTATCATGGCTTAAAATTAGGCAAATCTTAGAATGAAAAATTGTGAACATTGTCTATAAAATTAAAAAATAGGTAGAAACTAGGTTGGAAGCTGGAACCTTGTTTCTGGCGGGTAAATGAACATTTTATTTCGGATGTAAGTTTCATTTATTGCAATCCAAAACATTCATATTTAGATAATATTTTGATATTATATTGCTTATAGATTAAAAGAAAGATCGTAAGATACGTAAATCATTTGAGAGAATTACAAAAGAATAATAAAGTCTGTTTCGAGAATGTGCCTTGTGCATATCAGAAATTTATTTAGCCTCTTTTGCATATTTTTTTAATGGTTGAGAAAATGTATCTATGAATCGACCGAAATGACCAGAACAAACGTCACGTGTTAAGCTAAATACTACCGAGGTTAAATACTTTGTTGCTAGATTTCTTCATAACGAAATACCTTGTTTATAGCTTAAAAATGTTTAGTATTTCTACCAGGGCTTGATTCAATTTTTCTTAACATAAGTAATAAAAGGAAAGAAAACTGTTGTGCACTATTTTGTTAATAAACATCTAATAGTCTCTGGATGCGAGCGAAAACCTGTGGCCAACACACACATGCGCGCGCGCGCACACACACACAGCAGAGTAGTAGGTTTCATGGTGTAGCTGATATTTCTGTCCCCAAAAATTCTATTCACCCGCCTTCTGATCGACAGATATTTTCGTTTGAGAGAAAAACATCTCAAAAAATATTAATTTGACACGTCAATTCGTGAAATCTTTGAAAGAAATAAACGAGTTTATTTTTAGTTAAGAACGTAGTCTTTTTTACAAGCCATAAATAAGTCAATATTTTTAATAAATTATGATTTCACAAATATGTTTTTCGTTAATGGAATACAGATTCAACTACACATTTATTTTAATTATAAAATGCTATAAGATTTATCTATTTCAAACAGGGAAATTACCTCGGATTCGAAAAAAGAAGAAATTAAAATTGCTCCAATTTTACCGAGATGGACGAATAAAATTATATTCATAAGTTATGCTCAGTACGCCTGTTTATCAATGTATATATCAACGCTGAAAAAAAATGTCATTTATCAAGTAAATATTTACATGCTTCGAAGCAAGTCAATAATTTTCTTAAATTAAGAAAATATTCACTAGATTTAAGAGGACGTGTTTGCGTTTAAGTGCTCTTCTTACATCAAGTAAAGGCTTCCTTCGTTTATGAAGATACGTTATTAATTAAAGAAAATCATTTGCTTGATACAACAGAAGAAAATATATACTTAATAACAGACGTTTTTTTTCAGTGAAGGTATTCCGAAATTCACTGAGGCAATTCACCTATACGGATCAGGTTGAGACGTATATTCAAAAGTGAATGAAGTTTATCTCGGAAAAACTTTGGAAATCGACTTTGTCAGATGGAATTAAAAGCAAAAACGAAAAAAAGCGTTTACAAATCTTTAAAATTTAAAGTTAAACCGAATTCTAAAAGGAGAGAAGTGATTATGTGAAAAGTCAACTTCTTCTGACGTTTTTACAAAAACTTTCATCTTATAACCACCTCCTGCCTACAAAACTGCTCAAAGTTTTTGTCCGTGAATTGTTTATTTACATACATCGCATGAAGTGAATACCAATAGTATATAAATCGTGCAAAAATAAATCAATCATCCGGTCGAGAGAGGCTTTCGCGCGCAGCGCGGTGCAAAGCGTGGATTAAAGGTGAATTTTTCCAAATTTTAGATGTGAAATAGCGCTTAACAATAACTTTCGATTGGCATTAGTCGCAAGCTATTATCGTGCGCCATATACTTTGCGCATTACACTTAAAAGAAAATGCAGTCGCCAATTCGTATGTTATGCGGATATACTCTAACGAAAAGCATTCGTCAGCGACACGGTTCGTTCTCCCTGTGCGTTACTTTCGTTTTTTTCTTTATTTATTATAATAAAATTCTAGACGATTTATATACGAGGTATGCGAAAAATACTACGTACCGATTTGCTTCGTCTGTGGCGAAATGTCAAAATTTTTCCTGAATAATGCGATGGAGATTGGATCGTAAAATATAATTTTTTTTCTTACTTTTTTTTTCTCTCTCTCTCTCTCTCTCTCTCTTCTCTATAAAGATTTGGAAGGAAAAGAAACTTCACGCTGAATGTTTGAAATTTGTACGCCGAGCACAAACGTATAATTGCTACGGATATGTATAAGCTCAATGTGTACGAGCGCAAATGTATAATTGCTCTTCTTTATGTCGTTTCGTATAAACCCCAGTCTGATCATATGTGAAATTTCAGGAATATATTTGGGTATGTGCAATTGAAAAAATTTTATTATTTTCCTCATATAAAAATAAAAAAAAAACACACAAACAAACTTACATTTTAATATTTGAACAAAAAATAGTCGTAGAATGGACTATTTGTAATTTGAAGACTGAATTAGTAATTTGGACATATCGATATTCTACTTTTCCATAGGGCCATTTATTGCAGAGCAAATTTACAATAGATAAATTCATAATTAAATAAAACTAAAATATCTATCTACTCACAATATGTGTGTGAAAAATGATAAAGTTAACGAGTATACCAGGAATCAGCGGATTCAGATAAAAATGCGCTTTTAATATAAAAAAAAAATTAAAAAAAAAAATAGTCCACAATGAAGGAAAATATTTGTTATCGCTCTCTTAAAGCGCCGCCGATAAGGATAGTCGATCTTGTCTATGATAAGTGCTTTGCGCGATCGTACACTGGCAAGTATATATAATATATATAATATATACATACACACATACATACATTTAATAAGTTGCGCACAGCTTTGCTAATCTATAGCGACGATAAATCCGCCCCCCCCAGCCCTCCTTACATCATCGTGTTAATCCATATATATATATATATTTCTTAATCACGTCTCGAAGCAAAGTCAAACGAGTTTATATATATATATATATACGATGAAATTTTTTTTCCTCGATGTACCCCCGCGGCCGACTTCGACACCCTTCGGCAATGACAAAATCACGCGATTGGTTTTTCCCGAACGTATCGTTACTACAATGTACTTTTACGTATCTATGAAAGTGCAACGCGTGATAAAATATTTCACATTGTAATATGCGCGGCATATACCATCGACGGATAGCGTCTCTAAAACTCGTTGCGCGCGCGCAAGAGCCCGCCCGATAAGATAAGAAACGCGAACGCGCGACGAGGGCAATAAAAATCCGCGATGCTTGACTGTCGGCCGTATATATATGTGAGGATGAAAAATTGATGAAAGATTTTTGAATCAGACAATTAAACATAAACTTTGAATCTAGAACTCGCGGTGCACGATGAATAAAGCAAAATTACACTGTTCTGTTCCCACATCCACACATAACGATAAATAAATAATATATACAATTGAGAATCAAAAAAAAGAAAACCCCGAAGAAGCGCAATAATCGCAGCCGCAATATCTTCTACAAGGATAGCCTCGGCACACCTTACGTCTCGCCTTCGATCGATCTATTAATCGCGCTCCACCGACTCTCGCGTACGTCAATCGCGGCAATTTTCGTTCGCTCTCTATTCGCACAGGCGTTAAGCGGGCGCGATCGGGCGTAACAATTATTATCAACGACTCCTCGACCCCGCCCCCCTCCGCCCGGCCGCGATGCTCTTGCGAGACGTCGCGCCCTGTCGCGCTTATTAACGAACGAATGGTTTGCGTCTCGAGCAACGGCAGGCAGCGCGTGTGCGGTCGCTGTGTGCGGTCCGGATCGCCGATTTTTAACGGGGAAAATTTAGGCGAGCGCCCGGCAGAGCCTCGTGCGCGGTTGCCCCGGCATTATTATACGTGCTTGGATAATCGCTGTGCCCGGCTCGACGAGGCAACAATTTTACCGGCAGGCCTTTCTAGTGTAGCAAATAGTCGCTCGTCTGTTATTTTGACGGTCAAATATGCGCGCGCGGATACATCGACGTAGGTGCGATAATACGTTTTATAAATAACAAAGTTTTACACGCGCTCGTCGGTACACGATGGTCGAATATTTTTACGCGCTAGAATTTTTCAATAAAGCTCGCGTGTAAACGCGCATCCACACGGGCATACGCTTCGTATAGATTTACGAAACTTTACGCACGCACGCACACCACCGTGCGCATCTTATTCGTGAAATTTTCCAGTATATATACATTTACAGCTTGTTTCTCTTAGTTCATTGGTTGATAATGATCGGGACGAAGTCTTATGGACGGCGGCTGTTGATCTTCCATTGTTTGAAAATAATTCGGATGCATTGCATCGTAAAAAATCAATCAGAGAAATAAAAAAAGTAAGGCAAGTTTACGATGCATGGTGTTATATGCAGCATACGTGCGGAATATCGAAAGTTAGAAAATTAAATTAAAAAAATTACAACATCTAAAGTTCTAATTAATGTCTCTCTCTCTCTCTCTCTCTCTCTCTCTCTCTCTCTCTCTCTCTCTCTCTGTGTTCACGCTTTTAACACCTGTAAGAAATTATACAATCTTCGTATTCAAATTTTAAGTAAAATGTACGATTTCTGCTGGTCCGATAATATACACTATGTAGCGTAAACCAAAGTCGTAAATCGTATTATCTCCAGCCAAGCCCCAATGCTAAAAATCGAGTTTTTTTATACGATAGTTCATATCACGCGCGCATAAATATTTTTTTTAATTGTAGGACAAACAAAATGTTACTAAATCGTTAATAACCGCCGCCCTCCTCTGTTTCGGTTAACCGACTTATCACTTCAATAAAATTGTACGTGTTTCATTTTTTGTTATATTATTCATCGTCATTCTATTTATGTTTCAAATATAGACGTTAATCAGCGACGTAGGTCTGCGGCGTGTTTGTAAACAAACCAGATGTAAATTGTTACAGAGGTGCTTGTGCCAATCGGCCAAGACCTTCGTTCTAGCGATCGAGTCATCCGTTGGCCTCTGGACAAAAATTGTTTACGCTGGCGAAAAAATTTAACCGAATTTTGCAAAAATTTTAGTCGATTCGACTAAATTAGTATGTTAAGTACGCAATTTTGCTAAATCACGATACAAAAGTATTTCTATGTGTATGAAAATTCAATCCATCGGGATTGATTGAATTGAATACGCGATACGAGTACGACTTTGATTTCCTTCGATCGACTTTTTTTTGGATATTTAACACAGCAGTATCTATCAGGTTATTCGATTCATTCTGTACGTCTCAGCCAAAGAATTATGTATTCTGCTAATGAATAATAAATAAATAAGATCTTATTCTTCTGAATAAAAGGTATTGTTGATTTTATTCTATACGTAAGCGGGATTTTCTATTTTAATGCATACTGGATTGTTAACTTTTAACTACAGAAAACCGCTTTCCGATCTCTACTAAGTAGCGAGCGAATGAATAAATGATTTTCATAATAATCACTTATTCGAAGCGAAGAAATTTTATAAGCAATTTGAAAATGAATATGCGTCATTTATACGTTTAAATAAATGTTTCTTATTTTTTTAACAATAATTGTTTTCAGCGATTTCGGAGATTAGGAAATTGTGCTCGAAATTAGAAAGAGAGTCGGCCGAAATGATCGGGCAATAAGAAAAAGGAACGTGTCTCGATTCGAGTTTCGATTATCCGGATTAAATCCCAATATTATTTATTTGAAAAAAGCAAAATGACCCAAATCGTAAGAGCACGTTTTTCACAAGATCGTTTCTAAATAATGTCCGACCTAAGTACTCTCTTTTCTTCCTTCTCTCTCTCTCTCTCTCTCTCTCTCTCTCTCTCTCTCTCCCTCCACCCAAGGCTTCATTTATAATAATGCAACTTTGATTAAATGCCTTTCACGTCTATATATAACTTTACCGCTCTTCCGCATATATATAGACCCGTGGAAAACAAGTTGTGTATATGCATAGGCAGACGCACGCACGCACACACGCGCACAGACCCTGTCGTAACTCTTATTAAACGAAAAAGGTTAAATAAATCCCGCTATATATCTATTCCGGCGAAACCGCCGCGCCGTGTATAGATCGAGATCGACGGCTGTACACGTATAGTATACGGAGGAAATTGGCATCGGTTTTCGCGTCGCCCCGCTCTTATGCGCGTTCGCGCGGTCCCGCTATATCTGCCGGGCGCAGGCCTCCTCTCACCGGTCCCCCCACCCCTCCCTCGTGCACACGGACACACGGACAGAGGCGGATCGAACGCCAGGCAAACTCGAGCTGTATACCTGCGGGCGCGCGCGCGCGCGCGTCTGTGTGTACCGGCACTGCGGAGGAGGAGGAGGAGGAGGAGGAGGGCATCGCGGCCCCTCTCGCGCGGCGCGCTACCGCGAGCGGCTCCTCCGGCCCTCTTTAAAATTCAGAAAGATTGCCCGGCCGACCGGAAGATTTAATGGGCAGATTTCAATTTAAGTTAGCCGGCGCTGCCGCCGCAGCGAGCGCCGGCTAGCGGGCCGCGCGCTGCAGAAGTTTCTATCTCGCCGCCCGCGACTGGATATAATGGGGGGGGGGGGAGTGCTCGATGAACGAGCAGCGGTGTTATACACGCGCGCGTAAATATATATATATATATATATACGTGCACGCGTGCGCGCATACTTGCATACATATACATGTGCAGGCACACAATAAGGAAACGATATTGCCGCTCGCTCCGGGGCTCATTTCCAATATATATATATATATATATATATATATACAAAGTATCTTATACACGTTAATACATTACATCCTACGAGAGGACTCGTCGATTTCGCGCGCGCGAGCTCTCGCAACTGTGTCGGTCGTGTATTTATTCCGTAGGCGCTGTAGCGACGCGCGCGCGCTCGCGTATCCGCCAATCCGTGACCGATAGTCGTTTCCATGTTCGATATACGCTTGTAATAATTCACAGATCCGCTCGTTATTATATATAAATACAACCCGTTGGCGCGATCGACGCGATTTCTTATTTAAATTGGCAATTGTTTACACGCACACACACACACACACACACACACCTCTTATGAGCGATACAATCGCGAAAACATGAAATGTAATGCGACCATTGGAAACCTTTTAATTTTCCAACTTTCGAACTAACCGAACCGATGGAACACTTTGGCCGTGCGACTTGATGGAACTGTTCGAGCGTTTTGTCAAGCATTTAGAGCTGAGCGAACTGTTGTGGCAGTTGATTTTTTGAGCGTCCGAGGCATTATAAACGATCTCGGCATTATTTATCGCTTACGTTGTTCGAGCTTATAAAGCCGTTTGAATACGGCTGTTCGAGTTATTTATGGAGACAGTATCGTTAAACAACCGTATCGAGCATTAGGACCGAGATAATTTCGAGATATTTTTTTCATTGTCGAAATGCTTCAGCTGTTCGAGCACATTTAATTCGTCGATTATTTTAGACGATCGAGCTGTTCGAGTTGTTCAAGGTTTCAACAATAGTATCACTCACTCCTTATTAAAGGTAGCCTCCGAGCGACGCGTAAAAGGTGATAATTTTTGATTGCGTTAATCGAGCCTAGCTGTTGGTGAAATAAGAATATGGCTAGTACAAATTAAAAAAATAATTGCTTTCTAACGTTCTTAATACTTTTAAAGTTGAAAATTTTTAAGACAAAAAATATCGATGAAAATTAGTAGATACTATTTTTTGTTAAAGAAACATTCATTTTATGTGTATTGCGTATACTTGCTTGCGTCGTTTATATATTATAAATAAAATACTCTGCTAAAAATTGTACTAAAACTACGTTAGCAATACTTCGTCAATTGTCCAGAATTGATTCTTTCATGTGAGAGTCAATCAGTATTGTCCGTTCTTTGTTGGGAAAGGAAGTATTGAATGATTGTTTGGCCACGTTTGGTCGCTCAATTTTAACCGTTTTGCCCGTCCTTATCTATTCGACTGCCTTTGTGCTTTCAAATTATACCAGTTTGCACGAGATAATACTGGAAAGAATGTGATGATGCGACGATGCCATACTTGCTAGCCAATCAATTATATTTCTGGTCACCTGTTAATCAATATTGTAAATAATATCCCATAAACGTTAAATATTCAGACGTATTTACTCTTAAAATATATATTTAATACTGCACAAAGTTTAAAAGAGTCTAGAACGAGACTGCTATACTTTTTTGTTAAAAGCGTCGAAAAAGCCGATTCGACTTTCGGTTCTCCCATGAGAAACTCTGTTATATTAAAATTATTATGACCTTGAAAATATTCCATAAACCTTTGTGAAATACTTGTGCGTGGATTATTTTATCCGATTGCTCAACAACTTATCACAGTTCAAATGATCTAGGACCATTTTCGTTAGAGATCTAGGACCACCCTGATCAACATGCTCAACACATTCGACTCGATCAAACTCGTTGAGCTCGGTTTTAACAGTATGCACGAACATCGTATGCACGTCGAACAATTATCATCGCACGTAAGACGCTGCAGCTGACAATCTTTTAAAGTTCAAATAACGAGCACGGCTGGAGTAATTTAAACTCTTCGAACAGTTTGATCCGCTCGTATGGATGAAATATTCGAACGGCTCGATGTATCTATAAACTCGATCTATCGACTCAAGCGTTCGAGTTGCTCGTTTCCTCGGCGTGGAGGAATATTCAAACACGTTCTCAAGTCTCCGTAAAAAGTGGCAAAGATTAGGGCAATTTTATTGTCTAACGCAAATAAACCAACGCTTGTAAAATGCTTGAAAATAATACGCGCCCGCGAAGCGTTAAAGGGAATGAACAAAGACGCATGGACGTTCGTCGAGTGCGGGATGGAGGGTGAAACGCTGATTTTTCGTAGGAGAGGTCGAAGTGCAGGTGGGAGCAAAGCTTGGACGCTGAATGGACCCCGGTTGCTATAATATTTATACGAGGTCCATCCCGTGGATACCTGCACCAGATGACGGTCGATACTATATATATATATATATATATATATATATATATATATCAGAAGAAAGTCAACCTCAGTGCACTACGGTGCAAAATTATCTTCGCTTCGCGATGCGGCGCGCGTGCGCGAAACAAAGGGCGACCCGCGAGAAATATATCTACCATACTATTTTCGCAGTATGCGGTCACTATTTTCAATCCGTCTCTGTATATATATATATATATATATATATATATATATATATATATATATACACGGATGTTCTTTTTCTATCTGGATGAAGCAGAAGGAGGAGGAGAAAGAGAGAGAGAGAGAGAGAGAGAGAGAGAGAGAGAGAGAAAGAGAGAGCTGTGAAAAATAGAAGACCCCCTGGACGAGAGGAAATGAGAGTGAGAGCGAGAGAAAGAAGAGAGAGAGATGAGTCTAGGAAAGAACGGGCCGACGAAGATGTATATATATATATATAATAAAACGAAATAGCCCAGGAAGCTGGATGCGCGGCCAAGGGGAAAGGCGCCGGGAGACGTGGCAACGTGGGAAGCCTTTTCGGCCGAGCAGGTCGACGAGCAGCCGAGGCGCTGCAGGCTCAATGGCACCGGGGCTGCTTCGTACACAATGTACCCGGGCGACGCGACGCGCGCCACCCCCTTCACTTCTCCCCTCATCGAGGGAAAAGTGGGTTTTTTTTTTTTTTTTTTTTTTATTTATATAGACGAACGCCCCGCTGCCGGACGCTTCGGCGTTTTATCGGCGACGAGGCGTATATATAGGATCGGACTTAACGCGTCTCCTGCGGGATCGACCGGAGTTCCCCATCTGCCGGGGCGGATAATACCCGATAGAATCTGTACGTGCGCTGCTCCTTTCTTCCACAAACTTGCCTTTTGCTACGCGTTCTCGCGGTAATGGCTGCGTCGGTATATGTCTCTGGCCACCCGATGCGCGCCAGCCATCCAAGTGCATATTAATAGATTTCGTCCTGCACGTGGGGTGGGGGGGGTGGGGGTGGGGTAATCTAAGCGACAGGCCACCCCCGCGACCCTTCCCTTTGTAATTCGTGAACGCGACGATTCTCAACCTCGAGCCACGACGTACAATGCGCGTACGCGGCGTCGTTCGATTCGGAAACGAGCGCGCGTGCGGTGCCTGCGGGAGCCGATATATATACATATATATATATATTACGTATATACATGTTTATTATGTATAAGGGCTCGCTGCCCGCACGATCGGTAAGGCGGTTCGGATTTTTCTACACAAAGAGCGGTACATATCTGGTGTATATATATTGGGCGTGCAGCGACGTCGGTGTCCCGGGGGCGCATCCGTCGGTGGGCGGCGCGCGGGCCTTCCCTCCGTTCCTGTTTTTTAACCGAATTCGAGGAGTTTTTCTGGGAATGCCGGCTGCGCTACGGCGCGGGGATTTTACCGAGGCCGAGAGCGAGATTTGTTGGGGCTTCTAATATACGGTTTCGCTCCCTCCCTCCCCCCTCCACCCTCTCGCTGTCTCTCTCACTCTGTCGCGCCCGCGTGTTTGTGTGTATCTAAGCGGAGTTCCCGCGAGGCGCGTGTATGTACATGTGCATGTGAGGCTGTGCGTTTCGGGCAGTGTAATACGTTCGTTTTTAGGTTGAACGCACGATGCTCGCGCGCAGGCCTTGATGGTTCGTTCTTTTCTTTTTCTTCCTTTTTTTTTTCATTCGTTAAATACATACGTCGTATAGATGGAAACGCAGAGAACTGAGGCTCGTTGGGAAAATTCAAGGTATTCAGTTTCGAGTTATGGGATTAAGGGAACAGCTGGTGAGCGACGAATTCAGAATCCTATCGCAACGAATGAAATGCAGCTACGAGCGATGCGTATTATTATTGTTGCGCTAAGGAAAAGATTTCTTCAATAATAAATATCTTGTAAATTGTTAATGTTAGCAAAAAGTGAAGAAAATTTTTATATTCGCCCTGTCCCGCTCTCTATCTCTTTATCTAGATAGAATCCATACTGGACGATAGAATGCAGAACTTTTAGAAGGACGAACCATTATTCAAATCACAATCAAAATTGTGGGCAAACGAGACGCTTCGTTATATTTACTTGCTCGCGTTGATCGTTAAATGCAAATGACCTCTACCTTGCCTAAAGGATGAAACATTCCAGGCAAGGAAATTGATCGTCGATTCATCATATTCTAACTGATCGTAGCCTCGATGATAGCAGTGTCGAGCATTATGCAGAGTTGCGTATTATGTCTCTGGTATTATCGAAATAAAATCGAGAGAACGTGTAATTGGCCGTGCCGAAGAATTTTGAAGACTGTGCGATCGGCGATGGCTGGCGACGTGATTCGTACAAGTTCGACCGGACACGGATATGACGTTGCACGACCATCGACAATAGAGGCGTACAGCTAAAGAATCCAAAATTACGCTTCAATTGCGTAGCAGAGGTTAGGGAATTAATGAAGCTCGTGCTAAGGAAAAAGCGACCGTACTTGTGCTCAATATAAGAGAAATCCATAGATGTTAAGAGCAAGTCGTCCGATCTAGGGACGCGTTATCGAACTTATCGACAATACATCAAATTTTGTAAGTTAGGACGTTAGTTAGATTTCTGTACTTTTAATTTAACTGAAAAATATTGCGAGATATGGATGAATATATGCATTATGCGTACTTCCGACGAAAATAGAGCAGTTGGGACGCCAGTGACGAGCCTTCTAGCGTATAAAATTTGTTACCTATTAATATTGACAATAAAGTAGCATAGAGTAAAACAAAATCATTAAATCGATAAATATTCATCTTGTCTATAAATAAGTGTACTAAATAATATCAACTTTTTTATGAAATAAATTTAATGAAAATCCGTAATTATTTACCAATCTATAATAAAATGTTTATATTGTCTTAGTCTAATTCTTGTTCATTGTATACATAATTATTTTCTAGTACATATAACACAAAATCGGTCACCTTACTGCTGCAATATTATGGATATTTGTGGCATTGAGAATTTGGCAATACCTTTCAATGCACATCGAAAAATTTCATTAAATCAGGGCGAAAATTGTGATTTTATTTCTGTAAAAAAGTTTATGCAATATTAAAAAGTTGCATTCGATGAAATGCGTTGCTATGTTCACAAGTTACTTTTAGTGAGTTTGCGACGCTTAAAACTGATTAAAGTAACTTACTGTACACAAGTAAAGCCGTTTTTTCTTAAATGAACTTAGGGATTTGTTAACTTCCGTTGCGAATTTTCAACATTAAATAGGACATTTGAGATGTTCGGGCCTAATATTACACGTTTGCTTCGAACGAATAAAAATATATTCCACAGCACTGAGTACGAGATGAAGCTTCGTATGGTTACATAGAGTTCTAAATGCAAAATGTTTTTTCATAAATAAACTACAGTACAATCGTTGATATTTCATAGAAATTATGGTGAATAAGCTTTTGCAGTAATGAAGATAAAGTAGTTGATCAGGTTTAAGATGTTCAACGCTGAATGTAAAAGTATTCTAGACGAATCATTCATCAAGCCCCTATTGACATCAGGAGTAGAGAGGGGGTCAGGGAAATTCCCATAACAAAGTTAAAATTACCCTCGCTACACGTCAAGACCTCGGAATTATCTTGCCGCACGAATATATAGGATTCTGCTATCGCGCCAGTCAACGTAATAGCATAACTGGGTCCCCATCGTGCCTTTTCCCATTATGAGCTTCCTATTTTTACGCACGAGTGTACAACACGCGTCGAACGAGATAACGTACGGACAAACATTTGGCTCGCCCGCGCGCTCATTTCGTCCAATTCGAAAACATTCCTCGCCCCCCGGCTCCTCCTCCCTCCTCCTCCGTCTCCTGCGACGTACACGTACTACGCCCCTGAGGATTTTTCTCATCGCCCTCGCGCGTTATATTTATTAATGCGAGCCCGCCTCGTCGGAGCCGCGGGTGGAAAACGTTCGTTTTAACGCGCCTGCATCGGCGCGCTCTTTCTGGTATTGCGATTTCTCTCTCTCTCTCTCTCTCTATATATATATATATATATATATATACCCCGCAGCGGACTATGCACAGCCGCTTACGACGATCCCTCCATTGGGTCTGGCCTCGTTCAAAAGGAAACGTCGAAGATCGAGGGGTGTGGCTGTTTGAGGCAGACGCGGGCAACCTCCCTCGTTATTATAATATATATATATATATATATATATATATATATATATATATATATATATATGCATAGTATGGGGTGGGAAAGCGGGTCACACGGTGACAGTCGAATATCAATCGGTGTCCGTATAGTAATGGGGAGGGAAGTGGTGAGGATGGACGTTTCGGAGGAGGAATAGAAGGATTTCCTATCCTGTACGCGTGAGAGAGAGAGAGAGAGAGAGAGAGAGAGAGAGAGAGAGAGAGAGAGAAATGGGGGATGAAAAGGATCGATTCGAGGAAGGTTGACGTGGACCGAATGTGAATGGTGTCGAGGACGAGAGTCGACGAGGACGCCTACGACCCCTCCTCTCTCTCTCTCTCTCTCTCTCTCTCTCTCTCTCGCTAGCTCGCCTCTCTGTCATCTAATATTTTTACACACATACGTACTCGCACATTACCCGTGAGAGAACGTGATCGATGTGTACGGGGCGAATTAACGCAGCACGTGCCTGTGACATTATGTGGAGACGTAGGTAATATACGGATTGAACAACGTCCAATGTATATTACTCCACACGTGCATTTGGCTGTCGAATCGATTAATCGGCTTCGACGGAGTTTGACATACATTTTTCTTCGTCTTATATGGTATAGTGATGGTACGTGTTTACGCACCCCTGTTTTATCGTGGTAGTGTATACAATATACGTGGCATATCCGGAGAAAGCAAAATATACGTACTTATTGTCTGAAAACGTCGCTTTTGGAAAACGGGCTGGAAAGTATTTTTCCGAAATCACGTGAACAATCATTCGCTTCGATCTCTTGTACTTCGTTAAATATACTGGATTGAATATTATACATCGATGATTTACAAAAAAAAAAGTAATTTTTTTTATAAATGTAAATATATAGATATCCATATGTTCGTCAAATTCAACATTTCCCATGTCGAATACTGTTTACGATCGAATGCGAACGAGTCTTATTGAAAAGGACGCTATAGTGGTATTTATGTATACGACGTCATAATTCTATTATTTTAAGGCCATCAATCAAATTGAAAATATAAACGATTCATACGTGATTAATAACTTCGCTATTTTGATATTTATTGGTCATAAATATAGGATGCCTTTAGAAATGATTATTTAGTTTATTCGTCGAATAATAATGCAATCGAATTTCCACAGACGTATACCGTATATATTATAAGGGAAATTGGTCGATTTTGAATAAAGCTCTAAACGTTACCAAAAAAGTCTTTATTTTGACACAAACTACCTCTATACGAAAAAATAGAGCATTTACCTTTATATAGATATCACCGAAATACTTTAACCTAAAAAAAAATAAATATTTATAATTTTTTAAACATCATAATTCGTTATTGGAATTTTTAGTTTTTTTCCGCAGTTTCAAGCCCACGCTGGAATTATAAACGTACTTCGCCACTATCAAGAGCGATATTCGTGAATTTTCGCTGCGCGCTGGAATATAATAGTAAAGTTCAAACAGTGCATAAAGTATAGCTACGGTAAGATCTATCAAATACGTATATGATGGTTTCTAAAAGTATCTTTAGAGCTCAGGAAATATTGCAGCAAAACTTTTTCAACTCCGTGGTGATAAATAATTGTCTGAGAAGTAAGGATTTGATGAGACTCGACAAGAAAATTATCATTTCATTCAATTTAGAGCCTCGTCTGTAACTTGAGGGAATTTGATGGATAGTATCTGAATAAAAAGCATGAGATTTTTATTTTTGGTTTGCTATAGAACATCGTTACTAATTTCTGTATACAGCAAAAGAAACCTTTCTTGAATTTCATGGAGAATCGTGAATAGCTGTATACTGTCCAATTTTTGTTTTACATATTATGAAATACCTTGAACATCGTTAAACTATGCAATTGGAATTGAAAAAAGATCCAATTTTCGAAAGCTATTTCTCATGAGCCGCCCTTTGCTTATTTCTTAAGTTCAACTTATTCGCGAAATGTATCTTCGGTTGTAGAATCAGTGAGCGAGACCGACAATATCACAACGAGTACTGTGAATAAGATAATTAAAATTAGTAAGTAAATATAGATTATTCAGATTAAATTCTTAAATTAGTAAACTGCACGTGCAACGATGCTTGTGCTTTAAGCTTGAGCTTAAGAAGGATTAATAAAGTAGAAGATTAATAGGTTCATTAAAAAAAAAATTTATAAAATTAAACAGCAGCATAATTAGAAAATAAGACGCGCGGCGAGAAAATGGCGATAGAAAGGAAGGAGGGGGGGGGTAGAGTATACAACAGAAATTGTTAAATTTTATTCGTCGGAAAAGATCGGTGCGGATTTTCAGCGAAAACGTGCACCGCATTATGAATTAGGGCCAATGAGCATAAATAGATTAACAACTCGGCCGGCGAGAAATTCTCGAATCATCGTTTTCTTCGAATCACACCCGACTTCGTTTGGCGCGCGTCTGCCGGAAAAGCCCATAATAATATTCGCATCGAAGCAGCAATTTTCCATACCATGACGCCTAGCCCCCCCCCCTTGATCCTCCTCGTTTTTTTAATCCCCCCCCCCATTATCCCCCTCTTGATTATTGTCGGATCTTCAACAAAAGAGCATTATTGCAATCGAATTATTTAGTAAGCTTAATACTTTACTAATATATATATATATATATGTATGTATGTATGTATGTATGTATGTATGTATGTATATGTAATGTATAATCGACAGACAGCCTATATATCACGCTCCTTTCTCCGTTCCCATCGCTCGCTTCGAAACCTCTCTACATATTATACCTGTACGTGTGTAATTAGCGCGCATTTATAATACAGGCGCAGCGTCCAGCGAGCCTCAACACAATCGTACCGTACCGTCTATTACCTTTTCATTGCAGCTCGGCGCCCCCTCGTAAAAGAGACTAATAAGCGATACGCGAGCGCGAGATCTATTAAAACGCAGCACCGAGAGAAAATCCTTGGTGGAGAAAAATTTATATATATATATATATATATAATTACCACCAGGCGCGGGCGCATTGTACTCGCTGTAATAAAGCCCCCTCCCCCACTTCGCGGCCGTCCGGCTCACCTTCCATGGGTCCGACGGGCGTCTCGGTCTCTGCATATATATACCATATACGCGCTGCTGCAGTGCTCAGGGCTCGCATTGTCTCTCGTTCTCGGGAGACGCGCTCGCACAGACCAGATCGGATTCTCTTCCATTCTCCCGAGACTCTATGCACGCGGCAAAAAGGGAGACGAGGATGGGAGTGAAAAAAAGGAGGACAGATAGAGAAGAAGTGAGAAAGGGAAGAGTGAGAACGTGGAGAGAAGGGATGAACAGGCGGAGGATACGAGCGAACGTAGGCAGTGCACCAGCTGGTGTCGTTGCTAGCCCGGTCGGTATCGGTCGCTATATACATCGAAGGAATCTTTAGTCATGGAAACGAAATGAAAAACTCTCGCTCGCTCTCTCTCTCTCTCTCTCTTTTTCTCTATCTTCACACATACTCTACTCCCAGGCTCCCTTCTTCGTTGTAGGTCACATCTGGCGCTGCTATCTTGCACGAGCAGACGTACTGGTCGACGGAGAGAAGGAGATTGAAAGGGAGAGAGAGAGAGAGAGAGAGAGAGAGAGAGAGAGGGAGTGAAGCCCCGTGCCGCTGACTAAGCCAAGGATGGCTTTCCGGAGCTTGCGAACATTGCAATCGAATGGTGTAATAGTGGCAGGTGTATAGTCTGGTGTGCGTTCTACACCCTAGTTCTGAACTTGGCGGCATGGAGGCGCGGCGTACAGGGTGAAGGACGATGTTGGATCCTCGACAGGACCTATTATACATGTACGCGTTCTGGAGCAAATCGGAACGGTCGGGAAAAAAAGAAAATTAGAAAAAAAAAGACATTAGTATCCTCTCGCCTCGCAATATCCCCGGTATCTGGGCTACTTGTATGCGTCAGCGCCGCGCATCGGCTCTGCGGCGCTCGTCCCCCCTTCGCCCCGCCGTTCTCCTCGCAGCCTCGGCAACCCCCGTGGTGCGTTTTTTGCCCGTACCCGTGACTCTCAGCCACCCTCGTCACTCAGCACACGCGAGCGCACGCGTGGTACGTAAGACGGAGCAAGAGAGGAGCAACCGCCAAGACCGGATGAAGAACTGCGAGCGGCCTCTCCTCCAGTGGCGGTGGTGACCGATGGATGAAGAGAGAGAGAGAGAGGGGGGGGGGTAGACGAGGAGAGCGACGAATTAATGGATCCGACCGGTGATCCGGCAGGTTATTGTTTCCATCGGCGAAGAAGGGGGAGTCCGGGGGTGGAGGGAAAAAAAGGCCCGGGGCGAAAGCGGGCGTAAATACGAGGGCCGGGGGGGGGGGAGCCCGTGGCCCGGCAGCCTGGGCGTACACAAAAAGATACAGGGGGCAGGGGGAGGAAAGCAAGATGTCCGGCGGAGGAGAAACTTAAAGGGCGGAAGGGCGCGCGGGGGCGTAAAATGGAGACGGTGCGAGACAGGTCCAATAAAGCCAATTCCGGCTTCGTCTCTGCCCGGAGTTTTCCATTATACCCGGCTCGGTGCGCCTGGCCAGTGTACCTGTCATTGATGTATTGGCGTGTGCGTGCGTACGCGCGCGCGCGCGCACGCGCTCGTGTATGCGTATCCTGCACAATGAGCGGCGACGAAATCAGGCCTCCCCTGTCTCGCTCTGGAGTTGCTCCTTCCTGGAAATCCCCCCGAATCTCTAAGAAATTCCCATCCCGCGCGGGGATCGTCCTCGGATCTTCCGGGGGCTACGCTGCGATCTTATGTTATATGTACGCACCCAAGATTTCCGAAGAGTAAATAACAAGAGGAGAGAGAGAGAGAGAGAGAGAGAGAGAGAGAGACTGAGCTGAGCAAAATAAGAAATGCACACTCAGCCGTAGAATGCACTTTAGCTCTTGGCTGGATTGTGTGTGCAGGCGCACACACAAAGAGAGACTTATTAACAATTGAATTATGGCAGAGATTGAAAACAAGAATATGCACTCAAATGAATATATAATAACTGTAACTACAACTGTCGCATTATTCTCAAGAAATAAGTTAGATTTTGTAAAATCCAAGTGCAAAATTATCGACGCAGCGAAATTGTGCCTATAAAAATTACGCGCCGAGATTTGGCATGACGCGTGGTGATATTGTCAGACGATATTCACCTTCACCCAAGACGCCAAATTGCTTGCGAGGAATTAAAAATCAAAAATACCTACGTAGAGACTTGTCTTTGACCAACTAACAAATCTTTTCATTTTGCTCTTACAGTTCTGTAACAATGTTATATTTCAGATTCTGCAGGGGGTAATGACACGATTTGACAATTCGTTTCTCAGAGATCAAGGAAGAAATTTTTGTAACTTTTGATGTCTTAAAAAACAGAAAAATCCGTTAAGTTCACTTGCAGGTAAATGAAAAGTATATACGTAGGTGATTTAGAGGTCTACAATTTTTTAAAAAGAAATAATAAGGAAAATTTTAATATATGTTTAATACAAGTCTATAAAGAAATCTTCGTTCTAATCATAATTCTAATACATATATTGTCTCATTTCTACCGGTTCCCATACATTCTTCAATAATTGGCAATAAAAATTCATCGACGATTCTTTAGACTACTCCGTCCACTCAATTCGTTTTCATAAGACAAAAATTGTTCAAACAAAACTTTATTCGATCCATACATTTTTAAAGAACAGCGACAGACTTTCGACTCCTGCACTATAAAAGAGCATCCGGCGTTCATCCGGTAATACTTGCACATTATCATTATATTATATATATAGATATATATAGCGCGATATTTGCTGCACGGATATTGATTACGAGGGAAACTTTGGGCTGGGTGGCGCGGTCGTCGCCTGTGTCGTCGTCGCCGCGCCTCCATACACACGCACACACATACACCGCACTGCGCGCCGCTAAATCGATTAGAAAAATCCGGTTGGGATTTATTCCCTTGCTCGTGCCTCGGCGTAAACATGTTTATCCGAGGTATATTAGTGCGCGTTCGCGAGGTGTCGGGCGACCAGTCTTGAGATTAAAATATATTGTAATCTAGAGGCGAGGAGGAGAGATGAGAGAGAGAGAGAGAGAGAGAGAGAGAGAGAGAGAGAGAGAGAGAGAGATGATATATACGGCTATTATAATATACCGGAGCTGTGTTCAGCTGTACAGAGACTGCTTGATTATTAATCCGATGCTATTGCTACGTATGTATATGCGCCGAGCCACCGTGTATATATATATATATATAGGCGGGAATAGATTTGAAATTTAGATTGTTGTAATAAATCGAGGCATCGGATGTTTTTTGTTTTCGATGTTGGATTATGCTCGAGATATATTACATTGTGAAAGCGCTACAATTGAGTACAATACAAATGACAGACAGACACACACACATATTTCTGAAACATTTTTAATAGATGAAAATTGCTTCCCAAAATAAGTTACATAGATATTGTTTGTTGATAAAAATTTTGATTCATATTACACGGACGTGATAGTGGCACACGTTTGTGCACGATTGTATGTATAATGAGCAATGAAGAAAATTTGACGTTTTCCGTTTTTCCTCCCATACGTAACTTCTGAAAATTATTTCATGCGAATGCGAGGAATTTTTTACTCGAGTTTGGGTACATGCCATTATTGGAGCAAAAGAAAATTTTTTTTGGGATCACTATTTGTCATGCTCTGAAAATCGGTTAGTTTTCAAATGATCAAAAAAATACTTAAACTCTATATAATCGATCAAAACTAGAAATTCAAAATAAGGAGGTTTATAAATCTCCAAGAATCAGCAAATATTAAACTCGAATTAATCTTAAACATTTACTCAACGTTGATGATGAACATTTTTATGGTTAATTATTAGTTAAAAGTTTGATAATAATAAAAAATTGTTCAACAACTGATCGAGACATTGTTTTATTCATCATTAAATTAGGAACACCCAATAACTGGTATCATTATCGGACATGTTTAGCTATAATCCGCTATCAGACAGTCTATTCTAGGTATATAGAAACTTTGAAGGCGATTATGAGCATTAATTTAACAAAAAAATTTGCTTGTCTACGACGTCTCGAAAGCTTAGTGGTACAAGTTTTTTTCGTACGTAGGATTATATGGTCAAATGTTTTGTCGTGCAGCGATATCGGAAAAATGTGCATGAACATTTGAATGAAAATTTTTAAGTTCGAAAACGAAGGGAAGGTAAATTTTATTAATTGAAAAATTGCATTAAAAATGGAAATTTTCAACGCAAGCTGCATTTTCCCATATTTCATCGGCGTTACAGAAATGTACACTCACGGACGGCGCTCCTACCAATTCATCAAGCAAACGGATTTTTGCTTGTGCTTTTGTTTTTTTTTTTTCAGCGAAATCAATTCCGCAGTATCCACAGAGTAACGTGCTGAAAATCCGACAGGCAATGGAAAAGCAGACCAATCGCGTTTAATATATATATATATATATATATATATATATATATATATATATATATTGTATATATTGTATATATACGTGAAAGGAACTTCGCCGCTCCCACCATCACGAAGTTCGCGCGAGCGCATATATTTCTATGAAAAATGTTATTCACACATATATGTATACAGCTTCAGCGTATTAATAAGCGATCGATTGTGTGGGCTCGTTTTGCACGGTTTACGAAAACCCCAGGTACAGATCGCGTATATTAATTATATCGAGTTCCGTGCATCCTCTAGAACTAAACACGAGTTTTCTGTATGATATATCCATCGGAACCGAGGAGTTCATAACAGCGTCGGAAAACTTATTTTCCAGCACCGATCTGCGCGGAGGCATCGTGGTAATCTCGTATAGTGTACATATATATATATATATATATATATATATATATATATATATATATATATATATATAGTACAACCGCGGTGAGATTTTAATCTATCGCACGTGTATAAAAAATACCGAATTACATTAGAGTCGACGCGGCGGGCTGCAGCCGCGTTCGTACACACACACACACACACACACACACACACACACACACACACACACACACACACACACACACACACACACACACACACACACACACACACACACACACACACACACACACACACACACACACACACACACACACACACACACACACACACACACACACACACACACACACACACACACACACACATCCATCCACAGCAATGACTCTCAGTTGTAAAAGGCCGGAGCGAAGGCGCCCAAGTCGCTTTCAAATCGCGCGCGTACACATAAATATACATACATGTATCTCTGCACGGACGGCAGCCGCCGGTGCAACGGTGCATCGCCGAGGCTCTCGCCGAATGATATGGAGAATCGATTCGATTGGACTATGTATACGCGCGCACACGCGCGCACGCCTATTCAGCGGCGAAAAAGCGAGGCCAAAGTGAAAATCCATATATCTAAATACGGGGGGAGGAGGTAGGCTGGGGGCGGCGGCGGGAGGGGGGGGCGAATCGCACGAATCCATGCACGTTTTTGCCCGCTCTCCTATTCTCGGCGTACCCTCGTGCATCTCGGTTTTCTCCCTGCACTTCGACATACGATATATATATATATATATATATATATATATATATATATATATATATATAATGTATGTATGTATGTATGTATGTGTATATATATATATAATATATAGTATATATATATATATATATATATATATATATATATATATATAGATGAACGCAAAAACATTTTGGGACACTTTAGTCGGATGCAAAAGGTAATTGTGAACGTCAACTGGTGCGGATGTAGTTATTAAGAGAAAAAAAAATTTTATCCACACTTCTTAATGTCGAATAACATGATAATGGTATGTATATAATATTCGTTCTGGTGAAACCCAAACGAAAATTATAAATCAAGAGGTACGAGCGAGATGAAAATATATATATATATATATATATATATATATATATATATATATATATATATTGTGTAAAATGTTGATAATGTGATTGATAATAATGTATTTAATTTTTTTTTCAACAAAATGACGGCTACACAGTATACTAGTAAAGCAGTGACTATGTATAAAATTTAATTCACCTCGCTGATCTCTGTTCTAGTATTCGACGATGTTTCCGATCGAATACGAGTACGAATAGACCGACGATCGTTTAAAAAACTTCTACATCTTGATAATACTGCATCTAACGTTGTCCCTTATTTAAATCTCGGTCGCCTTACAGTATTATTAAAATCTTTACGCGTAAATTACATCTTTGTCGTACGGTCGTGTGTTTGTCGCGTGTTTAACGGTAATGACTCTTCGTTTCAAAAAAAAAAAAGGAAAAGAAAAAACAACATTTGAAAATTTCCGTTAAAATTAACGGGAGTTCCTGAATTTTTTCTTCCCTCAGTATTAATGATGCAGCGCGACCCAAGCCCGGTGAGCTCGCACATATGTTATTAATAACATCTCGTATTTTCTCGACAACAATACACCCGACAAATCATCTAACAATTTTAACTTCCATATCGTCCATCGGCTCGGAACTGTCGCGCATAATAATACACGCGGTAAGGTGAAGGTCTATAGTTATGCGAAAGATCCTTTTACGTTTGTATACGGCTATCCTAGGAGCTCCGATGTTATTTCTTCTAAACTTAACGACGCCGTTCGTTAGTTTAACGTATCTCAAAAAGTAATAAAAAAATAATTACCCCGCTTGTGGATACAGCATATTGTAAATCTGTATAATGCCCTCCTCCCCCCTGAGACTTCAGTAATTCAAAATATACATAGACCAAAGTTCTCTCTTTGGATAAAATCATTGGGCAATCCTTGTCATGTTTCAAGTCGTGTTGGCAAATGACGTTTTGATTTTATTTTTACATAGCGATAGCTTTACATAAGTTTTGAGATTGAAAATTCTCTGTTGACCCGATGCTCGATTTCTTCTCTCGTTTGTCCCCTATACCATCGACTATGTCATTCATGTAAATCTCTTCCTTCGGTCGGTCTGTATAAAATATTCTAATTAAAAAAATTAAGAGATCCATTCCATTACCCGATGAATACATTATGTATAATATAATTGTTATAGGTTTTGCCGCGGATTTTACTCATCGTGACTCTCAGTCAAATTATTATCCACATTTCCAGATTGTTAATAATTACTGAATAACTACATTATTTATTTACCATGTAATTAATAAATAAAAATTCAGGAAATAGATAAATCAATATCATGGTATTAACTGTGTTATGAAATATACGGAACAAGATAAAATTCAAAATTAACGTGTCTTTCCAGTTCTCATTGGCTTGAATTAACTTGAAAGACACAGTAAGATGCATAGATATTAGAAAGCAATATTATTACCATTAATTTAGATATAGAATGTGGCAAATTAAATAAAAATTAAATATGGCAAAATTCAATAAAAGAACTTGAAATCGACATTTTTTCTGTTTGACGCAAGGATGAACTTTTTATATGACACGACAATCGAATTTAATTTTAATACCATCCAGGTATTTATACTTGAAAATTATGATAATAATACTAAATAATAAATACATCTAAGCGTATATAATAAATAAACTTCTATTGTGAATTATTTCTTTGCTACTTACACATTAATACATGTTAATCTATTTAATACACTGTACATATATAATCGAAACCATATAGTAATATAATTTTTAACGTCTAAAATTTATTGACAGCACATATCCGTAAGAAATCTTATTTGTAAATAAAATATGTTAGACGAATGGTTGAGAAATCAAAATAACTACGCATGAAGTTATTTTCTCCAGGTCGGTCCTTTTTCAATTTTCGGTTTTCTTTTAAGCTCACTCTTGCTGAACTCTCTCTCTCTCTCTTCGAGACCGAGATGATCGAATTTATCACTTTCACCATACGTATTGAAAATTATTCTTTTACTAAAATACAAATGGAGAATGATGAAACCGAGAAATATAACAATGACGTCTATATTTTAAAGGAGTAAGATGCTTTGATGTTTGCTTACGTGCAGATTTTTTTGACTCTTTATCTCTCTTTCTCTCGCTCTCTCCTTTTGCACTACCAATTATAGTCATGGCATCAGTACCCTCTTGAAAGGCACTTACCCAAACTAAAAGGCTAAGTTATATATATTGTATACAGTATAGCTTAAAAGGGACTTCGAAAGGAACAGTGTGTAGAAAGAGAGAGAGAGAGAGAGAGAGAGAGAGAGAGAGAGACAATACATAAATTTATAATAAATGAATGAACATATAGCTTGAGTAAAATTAACCAACTTTGAGGAGCCCTCTCTTCATTGTCGACTTCAAACTGCTGATGAAGGCAGATGCTTGAGCACAGCTGTAAGATTATTGCTTACGTGTGCTCCGTCTACTTGAAAAGAGCTTTTTCCGATTTCAATATTCACCTGGAGAATATGAAGTTCTCTTTTGACTCGGACAAACATTTAGGAAGAGATACATACGCATAATTTTGTACAGTAGTCTATCCTTGAAATAGCGTCTACTCGAATCTGTGCGCAAACAATCATTCACTTTGGAAGAAGTGAAGTAATTGTCTGATCTAACAAACTTAATATATCGTACGCACAAATTCTGTAACGTCTGAAGTCTAATTCTAATTTCTTACGAAGCATCCAGCATTACCACAGAACAGTAATCCAAGTGAGAAAGCAACAGCGCCTCCGCAAGTGGTTTGCGTAATGTCTCAGTAGTATCATTTCGCAGACAAAAACCGCAAACTATATTTATTTATCATCTTTATTTATTATTTTTGACTCCATGCATACATATATTACTATGTTTTTTTACAGATGTTTTCCCTTGAAAGTTTCCAACGCCTATTCATCTGTCTTACCAACTAACTTAACCTAAATCATAAACGTATTAATATAATAAATAATGTAATAAATGCCGATTAAGAAAACCCACTAATGAGTGATCGGTGCATGGAAACTACTCGAATTCGACCTCCGAATGTCACATTTCGTAGACTCGGATACTGAATTTGTCAACGTTTTCTTTCCGCTCGCATTATTGTGTCAGCGTCTGCACGGTCACCCATCCAAGTAGTGGCCGCGGCGAATGCTGCTTAGCCTTGCTGATCGTCCGAGATGCGCTCTTGCCATTCGAACAATGTTTCGTTACATAAACTTTAGCAAATTCTATTGAATTTCTTTGTCTAAAAATCGGTATGAGGTATCTATGACAATCGTGAATCATGACAAGCCAATCAATACCAAGCTGATTTTCAGCTTTAATTTCTACAATAATCCTATGAAGGCAAAAAATTGTGGCCTTGGTTTTACTGATATTACACTTTAGTGATCTAGCAGTCATCCATTCCGATACCGCCTTCAGCTGTCTACTGAAGCGCCGCAATTTCCTCATGCAGACAATGATATGAAACTTGCATAAAAAATTTGCGCGTCATCAGCGAATGGCAAATGCCGAATGGTTGAATGGTCTAATAAGTCCCGCTGGTAAATTATGCATAGTCAGAAAAAAGTGGGTCTAGTATTGAACTTTATAAGACATTCACAGTTGTTTGAAACTAAGAAGATCTCCAAATCAAATAACAGATTGTTACCTTTCAAGAATATACTAATGAAACTATAAGAGAGCCGTGTTGGATAATTCCAGAACTCAAAGACGGTCATTAACACGAAAACGTCAGATGGTATCAAAAGCTATATTGAAATCAAACTGTAAGAGCATTATAACATGATTGCTTTCCATGCCTATTCTATCAGTAAACCAGTTTCAGTTGGATAAAAACGTCTAAAACCCATGTGCATGAGTTAAAATTATTTAGAACGCTGTAAATGATCTTCCAATTGATCATGGGCGACTTTTTTTCAAATCCGTTGAGAGGTAACACAATAGAGATATTGGTCTTGAAGCTGGCACTGATAGTGATGTTTGAAACTTAAGACGTAATCACAATAAAAAGGACGCTCTTCAACTTTCATCCTGGTCAGGAAACTACCTCACCTATACTATCTTGAAGGTCAAGTCTGTACGTTTTTTTAATTCAAATATTTCTAAGTGTTTACATTTTTCATGAAGTAAGTAAGAAGTGATCACCGGAAAGCCAGAGACCCAGTTTAAACGTGTCGCATCTGAGTCAGGTATCGTTAAAGGGGATATCTTTTAACTTGTTTTTAAATATTTTACTAAGATGCCGACTCGGAGGTAGATGTATCAGCGAAAATTAGATCCCTCTCGAAGCATCTTCAGCTTTACTTGATGGAAGTAGGGGAACCGATTCAATACCAAACAGCACTAGTGTCGGTAAGCAAACGTCAAGACTCGCATGCGCATAATCTTTAATATTTTTATATTATATAGTACCATCAACATTGCTGGATAGAACAATCATGCACTCCTCAGGCACGCCATCGTTTCCATTGCTAGTCGAAGCATTATCTAAATCGGTTTTGGTAGTATTACAGTTTACTTCCCTTCATTTACATTAAACTATTCCATCTTTTCTACATTGTCATTTGTAAATTTTTTTTCTTTATTGATATTCTTGTGATTGTTTCGGTAAACAGTCTGCAGTTGTACGAAGAACTCTATAAATCGTGAATTTTGCAATGGATCAATTTCAAATTTTACATCTAATCAATCGATTTTAGATTTCTGGGCGCTTGTGATATTCTCCACTGTCGACACCTTCATGAATAGATCTTTCAATATTAAAACAGTTTAACTTTCACAGGTCTGATCAGCCCATGAAGAGAAGGGTCCTGCATGCTATACTAGTAGTTTATCAATCTTCTTCTGTAGCAAAGAAGAGCATACAAGATGAAGCATACTTACCTAAAGAAAAATATTCTTCACATCGAGAATACACATCTTTTTTTTGAGTTCAGCTTTTATTACCTAGGAAAGAATGATTTACGTGGACACAGGACTGAACATTTTTGTCATATTGCCTGCTCAATTTATACTTCAAAGACGTGAAAGGTATTCCTCTTTTCATGTCAGATTGTCGCAAGGGGATGTCAGTTGGCATATCCCCTTGCGAACTATATTGATTCGATTGTTACGTTTTCGCAAAGTGTCATCTATGCTCACTGGCAGGAGTGAATGAAGCAGAAGGGGCGATGAACACAGTGGCAAAACACGTATAGTCTGTCTTTTAAAACATTGTTTTCAACGATTTTATGCATCTCTTTTGGTGGCTGATGCAACTGTGTTTGAGAGCTTGATGGTTTATTTTCCATATAATATTGATCACAAACGATGCGTAATTTGTTACCTACGCATCCCGAACATTACGATTTTTTATACTTTGATTAATTATTTATCAGAGTACAGGCATTGTTACACATCATGCATATTATTTTGGTGCCTAGACTCGTTTTATTTGACATTGTAATGATTATCGAGCAGTTGAATTGTTCAGTTAATAAATGTTACGATTTGTTATTGATATTGGCACTAAAATGTTGTATAAATGACAAGGCGTTGCACATATATTACATTTACTTAATCAGATTTAAAAACTGAACATTCAATAATATTCATAATCATAGGTACATATTAATTATTATAATAATATAAATACACATAATCAGTACATATTACTGATCAGGTTAAAATTTAATCCAAAGGTATATATGCAATTGAAAAGTGACTAATTGTAAGAAAAACAGTAGCTTTACATTTATTATTATTTAATTTGAATTTTATACTAGACTTTTCATATGTATTTTTCCATTTTAGTCTTAAACATAATAAAATTAGTAAACTAAAGCTAATAAATAAAATTCAATTAAAGATAAAATAACAAACGGTTCACTACACACCAACATTTTAATTAAAGAGCAATCAAGCTTCGAGCCATAATATAACATACTTCTAGTAGAAAGTCAACCGTATATTATCGATTTGATACAGAAGATTGTGTTTATATATTATATATTCATTTGTAAACACGTATACTTAATTTATACAAATTACATCATCGTACGCTCTAGAGTCTTGCAATTTTATAATCACGTATAGCCGTAAATTTAGCACAATATCAACTAATAATTCGATGTTGCCTCGATAAAAAACAAAACTTTAAGTATTCAACGATTACAAAAATCTTCGTCAACACATACCTACCTGTGTTGATTAATCAATAAATATCGGTGTACGCACCAAAAAAAAAATTATTAATTATACACGTTCAAGCAAACATTTACTTTGAGCTATCGCGCAGAAACAAAGAAAGAGAGAATAGACAGAATTTTGGAAGTCCTAGTGCGTTACACCCGTACGAATTAGTTAAGATCTCGTTAGATGGTTTCTATAAAAAAAAAGTTCAACGAGAACATCCTGGATTTATTGGAAAAAATCGTTATTATTATTCGATAGGATAATGTGTGTGAGCACAACGAGCAACTATAAAGCCAAACAAAATTTCTTCCTTCCACCGAGCAAATATATATATATATATATATATATATATATATATATATATATATATATACTATAAATCGCAAAGTCCATCACGCTCGAATAATCTGAAAGGAATAATTGCTGCGCGATCAGCCATCTGCGTCGGAGATTTATCGTACATAGAACTTGACTGGATGTGCTGAAATTGCACACGGAAGACACAGATGGACGTTCGATTTCCTATATATATATATGCATTATATATATACCCCTCTCGCAAATACACAGCACATATACAATGTTATTTATAGGAGGGAGACTTCTGATGTAAATGAATTTATGAATATAAGAGAGAAAAAAGTATGGTACGAGGACCGAGGCAGGCCTGATAAAACCAAGCAAAATTCCATTGTGTCCTCTTACGTAATTAAAGCGCGTATTGGACGTAAGTGGACGAGCACACGGGGTGATAGTTGCGCTTTGCAACGACATTGTACAGATACATACCGGCTATGGAAAAAGAACGCGGGGAGGGAGATGAGGAGAAGATAGCATATTCGTACCTGTGTTTGCTTGCGTATTGCGAAAAGCAATATAGCGAATTAATGCTGTAGCGGCGCGGTATATACGTGGCGACCGGTGCTAAATGGACTGCGTGCTTTAAAAAATCTTACACTCTTTACAGTATACATAGTACACATGCCATTTGTACACTCGCAGCTCGTTACACGCGAGGCATAAAAAACGAACTTTCGATTTTCAGCTCTATGTATCGAGAAACTATAAAAAAAAAAAACAACAGCAACAACAACAAGAGAAAAGAAAAAATTTTTGCAGCGCCATCAGGGGAGAGAGCGTTCAAGGGTACGTCCCTGATGTTCGCTCGCGCTCTCTGCAGCTCTGGTTCTATTGCATATGTATGTGCCGGCAACACGACTGCTCTGAGCTCGCTCCCTCGCTCGCTCCCTCGACGTACAGTATACAGAACTGAAGTGCCTCTCTCTCTCTCTCTCTCTCTCTCTGTCTCTCTCCTCAGTGCCTTTCTTTCTTTCCTTTTCCCTGTACCTCGGACTCGGATTCGAGCCCGCTCCAGCGCGAATTACCATTAGCCGAGCGCGTGCGTGTCCACACGAAGAGCGCGTAAGCAATTACACGTGCATGCGCGCGCGTGTATACATTAAAGTAACACACGCAAACTTCGTGAGATTGTCAGCGCAGTTCGGCAGCGCCATGCAGCCAACAGCCAGAGGCCAGCGGAACTTCTCAATTTTTCTCGACGATTATCTCTTATAGGTGGAAGAAAATGTGTAAGATAAGAAGCATACGCTACGATGAGATGTAAATTCTTTGTTTGAAATATTTTTAAAAGTTTTCTTACTTTCTAAGATAAGTTAGAAAACCCAAGGTTCTTCATTTTTATTTTTATGAATGTCGCCATAAAAATTTAATTTTCATCAAAAGTCAGTAAGTTATTCGTAATCATCACTCGGACAAACGTAAATATACATTAAGTTACTTATGTTTGTTCAAGAAACATAATAATTAGTTTTCAATTTTAATAATTAATAATAGTTAACGTTTTGCAGTTTATGAAAATAATAATCAATTGTTAATTAATATATATATATATATATATATATATTTTTTTTAATTTATCGACACAAAGAATGCAGTTTATAATTAAATATCAAGATTACATCTCCATGATTCGAGACAGCATCTAAATTGGAACAAGATCGAGAATTCGAAATATAAAATTTAAAAACCGTAGAAAAGACGGAGGCGTCCGTTTTCTCAATTTTCTTTCCGAACGCGACGACTCGAGCGCGAGCACGCGAGAAGAGCTCCGTACCGGTATTACTTAGCGAAAGCAATAATAACGATCTTGTAAACATATTCGTTTTTTCTATCTCTCTCTCTCTCTCTCTCTCTCTCTCTCTCTCTCTCTCTCTCTCTCTCTCTCTCTTCCTGTCGTCCTCCCCATTTATAAGCATTGGCGTAACAGTACCTTTTTAAGTTCTATCTGCCTGGTTACTTGCGTGGGTGCACAAATCAAGTTTGATTTTTTCTTATAAAACAGGAGTTACAATTCTTAAAAACTTACAGGGCACACGTAACAAACAACTCGATATTCCGCTTACTCAGGGTCGAAGACTTAAATATAAAAATATGCAGCCTCCTTGAATTTCAGACTGTTGTCGACTGGACTACGACGGAGCGGCGCGGTCTGGCGGTAATCATTCCGGCGACGAGTTATAACAGCTCAAGCCTCGCGCACGAGACGATTCCCCAACTAACGCCCAGCTGGCTCCCTCTTTCTCTCTTTCTCTCGCGTGACTCTCTTTCTCTCGTTCTCTCGCGTGACAAATCTCCAATAAAGGCATATAATAACCCACTTTCGTGCTAATTCATTCTGAGTCGTCGGAGAAAGGAAAAGAGCTAGAGAGAGAGAGAGAGAGAGAGAGAGAGAGCCTGAATCCTTCTTTGGAAGGCGAAAGAGGAGAGGCCAGTGGGGGTTGCCCAGGAACGCCTTTTGCCAACCGCGGCACCCGCACCGTTCGTGCAGGGGCCGATGTATGGAGCGCGTGCGCGAGCGATCGATCGGGCTACCCCTACTGATGCGAGGCTTTGCATCCTCTTCATCTCTCTCTCTCTCTCTCTCTCTCTCTCTCTCCTCTCTCTCTCTCCAGCCCAGCTGCATTTACGAATTGCTGATAGTCGCGAACTCTGCAGAATTCAGACGTCCGGCTCTTAATAAGTTCTGGACCAGGTCCAAACGGGGTCGTTTTACGAATGACGCGCGCGAAGACAGAAAGAGAGAGCGAGAGGGCGCGAGAGGGAGGGAGGGAGGGAGATATAACGAGATGGCAACGAGGCGCCTCGATCGCGGGGTCCTGTCGAGGACGAGGCGGGGTGGGGCGGAGAGTGGCAAGATTAACGGGGGAGGACCGGCTGGTAACGCGCGCGAGCTCCGAGCTGCGCGGGTGCGCACCGCTGTTGCGCTGAAAAGAATTTTTTTTTTTTTTGGCACGCTCGCTCAATCTGCCGAATTCGACGAAATCTGGAGCGCAGGGCAGGGCCTGCACTTGCGGAATTATAGAGCGGTGCAGCGAGCCGTGGCGTCCAGTGCACACGACGAGACTGCCGAACGCCGGGACGGCGTGGTTGGATTCGAAACAAACATAATCCAGCTGCGAAGGGGCTGTGGGCGCGTTTTATTTTGCCGATCGAGCAAAGCAACATTGCTGCAAAATTTCAAATAAGCGATGATATTTAACGATTTTACACCCAAAATTTACAGATGAGATTTTAAATACGGTCCTGCTTTACGCATTGGCGATTTTTTCGTTTGCAGCTCTGCCGCGATGCGTACAATAGACGCGAATAAAGTGCGCGATCAATTAAGATTTTTCATAATTCAATGTACTTTTTCTACGGTCGTTAAAAAGTTCCTCCCATCCCCTTACAACCAAATGAACTCGTACTCCAATAACGTATGAGGCAATGGTTGAATTTTTGGTTGCATTAACAACGGCATAAGACACCGTACGATGAGATACCAGCGCTTAAGGCGAAAAGTTACGAAAAAGCTTTGGTTTCTATTAAAGAGGTATACAAATTGCATCACTTTTTATATACAGTATATACGTGTAATGGTAATAGGATGGAAAAATTAGAGATTTGCTTATGCAGGTAACGCTGAAGTCGATTGCGCACAGTACCTATTGTCAATTTTAATATAATATGCATTCGTAATTGGAGATATATCGACATCGTAATGCTAGTGGGGTCAGTTAGGTTGTCCCCGATTAATAATGGCATATTGATTAATTTTTTTTATTTATTATTGTTTATTTCTTAGTAATAATTTTTTCAGATTAAGGAGTCTGTCGTTATGCGTACTTATAGATACGTGTTTTTTTAAAAACAGTAACGCGGATAAAAGTATTTGTTAGTTCAATACTTGTCTGTTTAATGACACTGATAAAGAGCACAATAATATCGTGTGTATTCTTATGTAACATTCCGAAGCCGTATAAAATGTAACGAAACATTGCAATAAATATTTTAAATACAAAAACACCTACTTATCAATTGGAAGACTAGTTCTCTCTTTCTTACAAAACTGTATTATCCGCATGCTCTGGTCGGTCAGTTTTGTTTTCATTGGGTGCTGCCGTCGTACACGCGATGGACGTTTTCTTCGTCAATACGAGATAGCGCGGTTCTAACTAAAAAGCCGCGAGACAAAAAGGCAGCTCGTATCCTAAAACTGGGGCGGCGAAAAGACCTATGAAATTTTGGGCCTCTATGGTTCTCGTTGAAATCTCCCCTGAGCGTATAAAAACCGAGAGGATTGCGTATCGACGTAGTCCCCGTGCGTTTATGCGCTTGCCGCGCGAAAATCATCGGCTGAATCTCGTGGAGCGAGAGAAAGGCGTTGCCGTCAGATGGATCAAGACCGTTTTCGTGCGTAGACCGGCGGGAACTGCGCGCGCGATGAAAGTTTGTCCGAAAAGAAGAACGGCCGCCAACAGGAGCAACAAAAGTACGTAATCTGGACGGATTTAGATCACTAGGACTCGTGCATTTATCACAAAGAGAAGAAAAAAAAACGAAGAGGAGGAGGAAGAAGAAAATGGAACTGATCATATTAGTATATTATAACTTGTCAGCGGTAAAATTATAGAAAGCGCCAGGAACCCATTAATTTTATCATACATATATATACACACACTGTTCAAATAATTCATTCAACCATTATACATTTACAGCTTTGGCACGATATACTTATGTACCTTGTCCTCATATATATATATATATATATATATATATATATATATATATATATATACTATTCGCCAGAGCGGAAAAGTGCAAACTCGTTGTCTTTGATAATATGCGGAAAACCGGGTTACCGGAAGGCAACGATAAAATACCGCCGTGCATATAGGTATAGACACGTAAGAATGAAAGATCTCAGAAATTCACACACACACACACACACACACGCGCGCGCGCGCGTATAGATAATTCACGCGCTTTACAGACTGTATGTAATATAAATATATTTGCCGCTCCCCTCTCCGAAACGGGCATCCAATAAATAATCATTTTTACATAAACGCAAAGCGTCGAGATTTATGTTAAATTATTCCTCTTTGTAGTCTGGAGGCTTCGAGGTAAAACGAATTTACGTATTCTCGATAGTTAAACTTTTGTTTTTGTTCAATTTATATACGGGCATTTCCTGGATTTCGACGCATTAAAGGAAGGAAATAAATAATTGACTACATTTTATCGATAGCCGTTGACAAGCTTCTTTGACAAAAAAAAGAAATGGATACACCCTTGATATTTAACGCATTTAATACTCAAAGAAAAATTCAATCTTTTTTATTCTGCGCTAATGGGTAATGGGATATTTTTTCCTATAACAGGTTACTAAAATAACGCAAAAATAATTCGTACGATAAGTAATATGGAAATTCAAAAAACTCGGAATATTTTATTAACGTGACTATTAAAATTCATCCATTAAATTTGCGGATATTATATATATATATATATATATATATATATATATATATATATATATATATATATAGGGAGAGACAGAGAGAGAAAGAGAGAGAGAGAGAGATTTATGAATTATCTTATGGATCGCATAAGATAAAAAATGGAACATTCATATATACAGATTTTTTCGTACCGTATTTCCCCAGCGAACGCCAGACCACGTTGTCATGGTAAGTAGACATCCGGATCAAAATCCAAAAAGTCCGATATCCATGTGTACACATATACACGCACGGATCGATAGACAGAAAAATTGCATACACACATCTGGAGGAAGCGCGGGAGAGAGGGGGGGGGAGGTAGGACGGAAAAGTGGAATAGCGTCGCGTCGGGTCGCGCCCGAGGCGGGAGGTCCCCTCCTCGGTTCCCCTCACTCGCCAGTCTACTTTACACCTCTCACTCACTCACTCACTCTCTCTCTCTCTCTCTCTCTGCCTCCGATTGCACGGAGACCCAGAGAGAAACGGATATATACTCGGCTTTCAAAAAGACGAAGCGCGCGCGTTGTACTCCTCCGCCGTCGTAAAAGAGGGAGGAAAGATACGAAGATAGAGAGAGAGAGAGAAAGAGAGAACGCTCCTGGGTAATGCACACGACGACCGAGATCACGTTGCAAAAAAGGTGCGCCGAGTTCGGGGAAACGGCTGCCGGAGCGTCGCCTCCGCGCTCCGAGCGCAAGGAGCTTGGCACTCTATATAGTATAATACGCGAGTTCCGCGAGCGCATCGGCCTCCGAGGCGCTGTTACACTATCCTTGCATGCATATGAGCGTGTTGCATCCGTGTTGCACGAGCACTCGCGCACGAGCGCCGGACATTTCCGAGGTGCTGGAAGATAGAGGCGGCGCCGAGGTGTAGAAGCGCGCATAATATAGAGGGTCGGTAAATTCAGGATCGCATTGTCACACGGGGGTTTTTTTCTTCTTCGGTTATCACACAGGTACACGCGCACGCACGCACGCACGCACGCATGCACAATCAGAGGCCAGTACAGTGCGCCGATCGGCGAGTGAAATTCCATATAGTAATATGACGGATATGTATGAATATGAGTGAAAAGAAAGTCGTATGTATTTATGTACATGTATGTAAGGTCGCGCAGCAGCTTTAAACCTGGTTAAACTTTATAATAGATCTTTCGAAAGTATCGATCTCTCGATTTGAGAAGTGACCGATGGGCGATGGTTTCTTAAAGACCCGCTTGCTCCGCAGTTAGCTGCTCTCAGCGAGTTTTTCATTTCTCCCCAATGATCAAGTATATCTATATATCCTCGTTTTTTCTGTTAATTTGAGTTCGTCGTTAATTCGTGTATTCATGCGTGAATTCTCGTATGTGCCTCTATCCGTGCCTGTGTGCGCGCGGGTTCGCGTGTTTTGTCGAACTCTTCGTTAATATCGCAGCTGAAAAAGAAGCATTAGAGATAGTTGAAATATCCACGAATTATATTTAACGCTTGCGAATGGAAATTTATTGCATTAATAAAAAGATCCGAAATCTCGGGAGATCATATTCCGAGAGTTATGAAAACTAACTGTTTTTGAAAATAGTATATAATCTTTATACTCGTAAGTCTGTAACTATAGATTTCTAAAGTTTATTGCAGAGCTTCGTTTTACTTGTTTTCTTTTTTTTTTTTTTTTTTTTTTTTTTGCACATTTGATATTTATGAGCATATTCAATTTATTTCGAAAGCTGCTTCGAATCGCATTATCATTAATCAAAAGAATCGCAAAACATCCTCTGACTATCGTGCCAAGACCAGTAAATTCGAAAAATTGCGCCGAGATAACAAATTAGAAAGTGTGCATTTTATTACCATATTCAGTTTCAATATTAATAATAAAATTGATTAGTTTTCTTACTGATTAGTTTGTCTAAGCAATGATCTATTTTTTCATATTCTTTGATAGATTAAATACCAATCTTCTAAGATAACAGCAACAAAATGGAGCTTTCTTTTTATTTC
Source organism: Sycobia sp. Sy_11 (assembly GCA_018907035.1). NCBI lineage: Eukaryota > Metazoa > Arthropoda > Insecta > Hymenoptera > Epichrysomallidae > Sycobia > Sycobia sp. Sy_11. Next base: position 22,279 of record JACCIC010000238.1, on the reverse strand, counting down.
CGAATGACTCTTTATAGAAGAATCGAGTTTGTTAATGCATTTTGGCCTCCTGAACACCAGGACATCAAGAAAGTGTCAAACAAATTGTTATTAATAATTTAATTATTAAAATCGTATAATCGATACTATTGATTTATTACAATACAATTATTTCAATTTCTCCAAACGTCGCAGAATTACGTTTCGCGTACCCCCGAATTTCTCTATTCGTGTATACATCAATATTGATTATAATATTGTTTACTAAAAAGTTTTCGATTTCTAACACATCAAAATATAGCAGAAAACGTACTTTTTTGTTTTTTAAAAGTTGTTTTGGCAGGTATTTTCTTCTTCTTCGTTTATAGCAAGATCCGCATTGAAAAATAATTGTTCTTGAAATTAAAATCAACCATTTTTGAAATATAATATCAAAAATATTATGAAATTACTTTGTTTTTACAACAGATATACTTGTTCAATTTTTTAATGTTTGTTATTAACAAATTCTTACTAACAAATGAAAAACTTAATTTTCTGTTGTTTGTCAAATTTTTCCATTGGCAAAAAATAATTTCATCGTTTGAATTTACTTTCACTCTCATTTCTTCAATAATTAACATTACTTGATAGAGACTAGTGATAGAGTCTAATTTTTAAGCTTAAGTTGATTTAGGATATACGAGGATATATCAACTATACAAGTATATAAGATTCTTGATTTCGTTTGTTACGTCTATTTTATAGTTAAACAAGTATATGAATAGTACAATTGAAATACAATAATTAGTGTTTTATAAATCGAATAATATTAACGAAAGGCAGCGGACAACTCTTTTTGTGAATATTGCATATACTTGCCTAAAATGTATGCATAGATCGTGGCAGCTCATTTATCTTGTGAAGCTAAAAACAGAACTAAAACTTCTACCGAAACTAAATTGGCGATCAACATCGTCAATTGTCGAGAACTGATTCTTTCCTGCGCGTGCCAATCAGCACTGTCCGTTCATTGTTGGGAAAGAGAGTATTGGATGATTGTTTGGCCACGTTTGGCCACGTTTGGCCGCTCAATTTTAACCGTTTTGCCCGTCCTTATCTATTCAAATGCCTTTGTGCTTTCAAATTATACCAGTTTACACGAGATAATACTGGAAAGAATGCGACGATGCCATACTTGCTAGCCAATCAATCATATTTCTGGTCACCTGTTAATCAATATTGTAAATAATATCCCATAAACGTTAAATATTCAGACGTATTTACTCTTAAAAAATACATTTAATATTGCACAAAGTTTAAAAGAGTCTAGAACAAACTTACTATACTTTTTTGTTCTCAGAGTTTTATTCCAAAAATTTTGCATAGATTATTTCTTGCATTTTCTTGTGAATGCATCGAATTTGCAAGGATCTAGGAGCATGTGATAGATCCTTAACTGATGTCGAGTTTTTCTAGTCCCAATAATTCTTTCAAATTTTGTAAAATCATGCTGACTTTTATAAGAAAATGCAAATAATCAATAGGGCTACTAAATATGATGCGGATAATAAAGTCTGGCTTTCAAATCCTTTTCCAATGATCAATTCGTTAGTAACGATTGCTTTCTCGGAATCGTATCCTCAAACGTCACGGTCCAAGGAGGGCAAATGCGCGGCAACATGCCTCGGAACAAAGTGATAAAAAGCCTTTGAAAAGACAAAGAAACCCTTCTGCTTCACCTGGACTTATGTCATCGTCCGCAGCATAAAGGAAGCCACGAGAGAATATAATTAATGACCAAATCAATTTCCAAAGCCCGCGCGGTCAAACTCAGTATGGCGTGCGGCGTAATCCAGGTGCGCTCGGATTTGGCAGCTTTGTTTTACACGCGCTCACACACACACACACACAAATGCGTAAAATAACTCCAAAACAGCCGCGTCCCAGGCATCGAACGAATACAACCCGAATTAATACGACGATAATTCCGAAGCCGATCGATTTATATTTTGGGACCCCCTCGCTGGCCGTGCACGTACGAGGCGAGGGATGCATCCGCGTCGATTTGTACGTAAAGGGGGACGGAGGGAAAAAAATCTCTCCCGTAGGCGCACGCGGAACCCCCCCCCCTCTTCCAACCAGTTGCAGTATCGGATGGTGGGGCTGGATATACACGCATTAATAGCGAAGGATTCGTTCGCCGGTCGATTCTCTCTCGTGCGAAGTCATACGAGGCCTTGCCTAAAGAAATTCATTACGAAATCGATTACATACGTACGAAATCATTTGTATTTTTTATTTTTGCCATGATTTCGAGAAGGTAAATATCGGACGAAATAATCACCGGCAACGCGAACAATTATATAGTTCAAACCGAGCTGCAGGTCGTGGAGAGGGCGAAAAAAAAAATGATGAAAATCAAGTTTTTAAAGATATGAAATTTTTCTAAACAAGCATAGTCGCACGGATTCGGTTCCTTCGCGTCCGCGGACCTCGGCGGCCTGAAAGATCAAACGCTCGAACATTCCGATTTTTTTAATCATACTGCTATTATATCCTATCTCATTACTCATTATTGAACCGTGCGGCAGGCCGCATTACCGCTACGTTTCCTGTACAAGTACGCTGAATAGCGAACGCTGAAATTTTCAAGGTTGCAATTATTATTTCGCAGGAGAGCCCGTGCGCGACTGCGCGGCGAGGGTCCGTCCGAGGCTGGATCGATAAAATTCGGAATGAAATTTTCTATATAATCTAGCAAGTCGCTACATGTCCAGTATTATAATACGTAACGAGCGGATAGCGTATATACGTGGATGTGTGTATGTGTGTATACGCGTGCACACGCGTACGGCAAACCGTTCTGCGGTACGAAATAGCGTCTATATTAATGGAAACGTTGGGCGCGCGCGGCCCCCATATACCGCCCAGCAAGTATTCCGAACAGTTGGCCGGGCCGCCCGCCCGTCCGCCCGCGCGTGCGCCATGAGCGTGTGTGTGTATATATATATATATATATAGAACCATTAGGCGAAACCAACGAAAATTACACGAGCGCAAAATGCTCTCGGCCGAAATGCGACGCGTGACGAGCGCTCTGCCGGCCGGGGTCGCGTGCTTCGAAAATCCGAAAACAAAGCGACGACAAAGGCAATAGAGTGTGTGTGTAGAGAGAGAGAGAGAGAGAGAGAGAGAGAGGGAGGAGAGAGAAGAAAGAAAGAAAAAGCGAACCCGCGTGTCGCAACTTTGCCACATCGATGTGTATATCTATATACCTAGGCGTATATATTAATATATTGCACGGCGAGCAGGGGACCACCGGAGAGGGGTGCCAAAAGGGGCCCCCGCGTCGCCCGGCACAAAAGGAGCGTCCGCGCGCCCCGCTTGCGCGTAATACGCGCTGTATGTGTCTGTGTGTGCGCGCGCGGGTACGAGTATCGCCGGAGCGCCGAGCTGCGCTTGCGTATTATCACGAATCGATTTTTACACGAGCACGCGCCTGCGGAACGCGCGAGCTTTGCGGGTGAGCTGGAGAGAGAACGAAAGAGAGGGGTAGATAAAGAGAGAGAGAGAGGGGGGGTTAGGGGAGAGAAGAACGAAGAGCCATCGTCGGGGGTTAATGAGGAGAGAGTACACGGGGCGACAGGACCGAGACAGGACCTTATTCGGATGCGCGAACACCGGGATTTTCGCCGGCGTCCCCGTGTGATGCATACACATATATGCATATATACAGACACGCACACATAATAAAGGGCGCGCACGCGCGCAGCCGTCTGGAATCGAAAAGATTGATCGTATGGCGCGGGAGATGAGAGAGCTCGAAGTCGCTCGAAGGTCAAACGTTTTGGGGGAGGGTAAGTGGGGGGAGGGGGAAGAGTGGAGCCAGAATGGGATTCGCGTTTCGCTCGGTTGGACCAAAAAAAAAAAAAAGAATAAGGGATTCGAAACGTTATCGGCGTGGGGTTCGGGGTTCGGAGGTCAATATTAACCTTTTAATCATTTTCTCGCTGACTGGGTCTGCGGGATTAATTATTATACGCCCTATGCGTGTCATTTTGATTGGGAACGAGCTCTCTTTCTTGCGACTGTTACAAATAGTGTTCTAGTTTGGTTATTTCGAATGTATTTTCGTATTCTCAATATTGATTCAAGTACAATGTATATAATTATAGTCATCAAATGTATCTGTAGAAAAAATTAGAAAAAAAGACTTTTTTTTAAATTTATTTATCAAATTTAACATAAAATAGGATACCTTTTTTAACTAATAAAAAGTATGAATACTTTTTTCTAAATTTTTAACTGTTGAAGATTAAAATTTTATTTGCTGGATAGAATAAACGATACGAAATTTTTCGTTTTCGCGAATGCTTTTGAATGACCGTGAAAAGTTTATATAATTTTAAAGGCTCTTCTCCAATTCGATCCAATGTTTGAATAATATCCATTGTTATCTTGATGTATTACGAATATTAATTTATTATATTAAAATGTTCCTTCATTATGCACAGAATGTACTTTGGTACAGATATAAACGTTGCGTAAAACCCAGGGCGGAACAAAGGACTGCTGGAGAGCGAATGATGTTTTTGTGTATTTATCTAAAAGTTAAAGCGACACAACTAAAATTACAAGGATGTGTAAAATTCTTCAAAAGATCGCATTGTTAATTTTTGTAATTAAGGCATTTCTAAAAGACATATTGATTGCTTATAGAGATTATTGAAAATGCGTCTCAATAAATTTTAAACATATATCACGGTGTTTACTGTAAAACTACGACTTTTGCTAATTTGGTGGCTATAAATAAAGCGGTAAAATCATCATGTCACTCCGAGGGCCAGAGCGCTCTGTCGCACTGTACACGAGCCATTCTTCTCCTTATTTTCTCTCTCTCTCTCTCTCTCTCTCTCTCTCTCTCTCTCTCTCCATCTCTTTCCTTCTCGTAACAGATATAGACAGTCAAAGACTCGCTACCAAACTGGCTACTATGCAGAGAAAAGGGCCGGCAAGGACCAGAGCGATAGCAACAAACAATATCGAGATTATAAAAAAATAACACGCATCGAGTAGGCGTTGCCTGTAGCGCACCGTGGCGTGAAAAATGAATGAAATTTAATATGAATATCGTCGTGTGTATCGAGATTACTACAATTAAATAAAAAAAAAAGCATTTATATCCAGCGTGCACGACACGAGAACGTGAGCAACAAAGAGCCGCTGGTGCCGATGCAAGGACTCGATGATCCGTGCGCAATGCACGACGTAGGGTGCAGCGCTGCATATATATATGTATATAAAGGGCCCACACCGCTTACGCTCTCTCGAATAAGCGCGATATAATAATAATAACAGATACGTGCCGGGGTCCGCAGCCATATTATATTCCTACGGAACAGCTGTCCACCCGACGAGGCGGGTGTGCGCGCGCGTGCACGGGGTCACTTGTATATGGGCGCGATGCCCTGGCCGCAGACCCCGATTGCACCATCTGCCGCGGGCGCTCGGTCGCCATGGGAAAAACGGGACGAATCCTTTATTATACTCGGGACAGTATCGTCAGCGATAGCAGCAGCTAATCGAGCTTTCCCCGATGAGTACGTTTGTGCTATTGGGAACTTAATCGGGGGCGTGTCTGTGTCATGGGTACACGAATATGGCTTCGATAGCCAACGTTTAATGTAGTTAATTTGTAGTTAACGTATCGCTGGTACACGGGCGCGTCTGTGGCAAGACTAAAACGTGACGGAGCAGTATACTAAATCGTCATAGAACGTTGATAAAGCTTGTTACGTCTCAGGTCAAGAAACCGGTTTCCTTGACTCTGATGGGTATTGGGCAAGAGTTGTGTGCAGTAGCTCGACTTTGGAGCCTTTGTCTTGACTTTGATCCTCTTCTGGAATCGCAACGATGTTAGCGGCGTTTAAGTATGGGGAGTGCGTGTATGGCCTATTTTACATAGCGATTGAAAGGTGCGTGTGCTGAGCTCGTTCGATCCATTCGTCGCTCCATCCGTAGATCGGTCGGCTACCAGGCGTGTACAAGTAGCTTGTATTCGTTGAAAATTACCTGATTACGTTGATAGGGAAAATAAAATAAATAAACAGATTATAAGAAAACACTTTCATCTCTATCCTTTATTAATCTCGCTCTTTATTGACTAAGCAAAAGTACAATTTCACGTGTAGGCAGTTACACAACTAAAAATAAAATTAAATGGAAGATTCTCGCGTCGTATCACAATGGGAAATGGCTACGATTTCCGGTACAAAAATGATGCGCTGTGCGATAATGGCGTCCAAACAATCTTTAATGGAAACGCGTACAATCTACCGCGAGAAGTTCATAAAGTAATCTAAGTAAATACGCAAAATCAATATTAATTAGTTAATATACATTAATTAAAAAGGAAAAGGGTGAGGAAAAATAGTGATTACAGATAACGAATTAAATTTAAAGGAAAAATATCGAGAGTGGAAATGGGAGGTGTTCAGGAGCAGAGAAGGAAATCGACTGAAGAAGATGCGTGGAGCTTTCGTACGAGTAACTGACTCCTTCAGACGCTCGCATCCGATTGGTGATGTATTCCACATATACATTCTTTTATATACTCTTAACACTAACGTATGATATATTGATTGGAAATCGCAAATTAATTTCTGAGTGACTGTTTTGAAGCCTATGAATTTGCAATATACTTTTGATTGAGTTACCCTGAGAGCCAAATTAAATTAAATTATTAGAGTTTATCTTAATCTTATTCGAAGAAAATTGGTTAATTAAAGTTTAAGAAATCTGTTTTTGTTTGTTACAGTAAGTAAATACATTTCTATTCGTTCAAACGCATGCTATTTACTTGTTCGACTAATTTGGCCAATAATTGCGTTCTTCTCAGAAACAGATAAATATCGTCTAATTGCTCGAATCTTCAATATTTTCATTTATTTAACGCAATTCTCATAATCAGTAAGATTATATAAAATTAAAATCTACATAAATACAAATAGAGTGGATTTATAGTAAGTTGCACCCAATAAGATTTTATATAGAAATGATAGAAACGTGAACAATTAGCTTTCGTTTTATTTCAATGGCTAGTTACACTTTATTGGTGATCACAAATTAACAAATCGGAATATGTCTTTTAATTGATAAATTTCGAAAAAAATAGTCAGATTTTTTAGTGTCGCGAGATATAACATCCCCACGCTAAGTCCAAAAGACTAGAGCTCTGCTGTGGCTTTCGTCGTTTCAATTGTTCTTGGTGAAATAGTCAAAAATATAGAATTTTCTTTTTAGAAATTATACGAGGGGAGGTCAATAAGTCCTTATCTAAAAGAAAATCTAAGAGATGGCGTTCGTAGCATTGCAAATGGTCTCTTTCTAGTAAGCATCATTTCTCACTAGATATCTGGCAAAGTAGCAGCCTTATTCATCTAGTGGTTTCGTTTTTATCGTCAGTTGAAGTAAATGACTTTTATTTGCTTAAGAAAACGGAAAAAAGTGAGTTTAGATCGGTGATTAAACATTTCTATCTAATAGGCTTGACAGGAAAAGAAATAAAAGCTGATTTGGATTCAGTTCAAGACATTTCGATAAGTGATTTTAAACGTGACTGTACATCAACAGAAGATGAACATCGTTCAGGACATCCCGTAGACGTGAGTACCCCGGAAATTATCGATAAAATCTACGATATGGTGTTGAGTAACCGAAGGATAAAATTGCGCGAAATAGTTAAGACCACAGGGGTATCAACAGGTACCGTCGTTTCAATTTTCAACGATAAGTTGGCTATGAAAAAAATATCTGCGAGATGGTTGTCGCGTTTGCTCTCAGCTGAGAAAAAACGCAATCACGTGGTCTCTTCGAAGGCTCTTTTGGATCGCATGCGTCGCAACCCAGATGAGTTTCTGCATAGATTAATCACTGTAGATGAAACATGGATAGACCAGTATACTCCCGAGACGAAAGAACAGTCTAAACAATGGATTATTAAAGGCGAACGGGTTCCAAAGAAGGCAAAGACGGTGAAATGAGCTGGAAAGATTGTGGCTACTGGGCTTCGCGATGCACTTGGTATTATCCTTATTGACTCTTTGGAAAAGGAACAGACGATTACTGGAAAGTATTATGCGTCATTATTAAGTCAGCTGCATGAGAAAATAAAAGAAAATCGTCTTCATTTGAAGAAAAAAAGTCCTTTTTTCCAGGATAACACACGAGTGCATACGTTTGCAGTTTCGATGGCTAAAATTCAGGAATTGAAGTTGGAATTGATAGACCATCCACCGTACTCACTAGATCTGGCCTCGAGTGACTTGAGTGACGAGATTATGTAGAAAAAAAAAATTTACCCCAAAAAATTGTTTTTCTATCTTTTTTTAAAGACCTGTTGACCTACCCTCGTAGTTTGCTGTTAGCGATTTTGATACATATTCAAATCTATCATTCCGTTATCAGCTTTAAACGTCATAATAGAATGAAATAAACCTATAATAAAATAAACCGTAATTTTATGAGTGAAAGTAACCTGGCAGTGTTCATATCTTATGGCTCTTCGGTTCTTGTAGGCTTTTTAATAATATACAGATTGTAAATTCGATGATTTTTCTATCTATTTTTTTATATTTCTATCTATATGTTTCTTTCAACTGTTTCGTTGTTTATATACTTTCGATATTTATCCTATCATGATTTAGGATTTATAATATTTGTAGATTTTGAATGGCATAATTCTTTTTCTTGGTAATATGTATCGTTTAATTTTGTTCGATAATCTCTTCCAAACAGTTTATGTTTGAACCAAACACCTTATATTCCAAATCAAATATTATTGAAAGGTATTTTATGGTAGTATACTTAAAATACTATGTAGACAAAATTAGATGTATTATAAGTTAACTGTATGTATATTGCATTTTCTTGTACTATTATAATCCAGTTAATGCCAGCAATTAAAGTAATGTAGTAGACGAATGTTGGGGAAACCCCGGGAAATTTATGCGCGGTCAATATGTAAGACCTATCAGGTATAGACATGCACATCTGTACCTGCACACACGATAATGCGTTCCATGCGACTATCTGTCAAACCCCTCCCCTTCCCTCTCCTCGTGCAATTTCACATTCTTATATTAAAGTCTTTTTGACCAATGGTGTATGTCTCCGCCTAACTAAATCCGTTATTTCTCCCACCAATAAGAAATACAAAATCATTCTGTTAAGAAAAATAATGCAACTTGACACTCGAGAAACTACTCTTGTCAGTGAAACATTGAAATACAAAATATCAAAGTCGGTTTTGTTTCGTTTGTAAATTATATAATATCTTCTGCATGACAATTAAATAGTTATTGTTTTTTAATAAACTTGTGTTTAATTATTCATTTTACCCATCAACATTAATGATACTAATCGCGATTAAGGTTCACGATTAGTGTGAGCGATGTAAGAAAGTGTTCTTTCGTGTGTTTATTCAAAAAAAATCTTAGTGTTCGCTCACGCCCGAAACATTGGTCCTTCGAGCCGGATAGTTAAACCAAGTGACACACTCATTAGTGTAAACAATTAAAGTGCATAATAATTCATCAATATCAAAGTTGTGCGTTCTACATACATACAAATTCAAGGCCTGCATTGTGCATTGGTTGACTTAGCAGCCGCATCATCGGACGGGTCACCATATCAACAAAACCGAGTACATCTGTAGATATACAAGCTCTGACGAGCAAATCAGATTGCGGAGCATTTAACAAACACGAATACAATTTATTCAGAAAAAGTCCAGCAAATAACAGCACCATCCTATTGAAGATTATCAACAGCAAGGAATTTGCAGAAGGCGAACAAAAGGATTCTACAAGTATTTCCTTCGGTACATCGCATCAACACAAGCATCAACACATTCATATTCATATGTAAGTGGATAATCTCCTTATAATCCTATCTACTCTTAACACTTTTTCCTCCTATTCTAAAAATCGACTCTAATAATCACGGCTAGATTTGAAAGGTTAAATCGCAATAATTAATTAACTCAGATAATCAAATCACTAAATTTAAAAAAAAAATTATTAAAATGTGTGAAGCGCAGTACAAAGCATTAGTACATAATCGTTCGTATATTAAGGGCAATTTGACGCGTATCATTAATTATTTCGAAAAAACTGAAAATGTTGATAGGGATAGTTTAGAAAATCGTAGGTCTAAATTAGAAGAAGCTCATGCTGCATTCGAAAAGGTGCAAATGCAGATCGATCAATTATTGATTGAACAATCGGCTCAGCAAGAAATAATTATCGCTCAAGAAAGCGAAAAGGATCAATTTGATGAATCGTACTACAAGGCTGCGAGTTTTATAAGCAAACGATTTCGGGAATTAAATAAAAATATAGGCAGTAATCAGTCAAATGCAATCGTTAATAGCGGCAACGATTTAACAGTAACAAAAGTGACATTTCAAGAAAGCCATAGTTTATTACCGAAAATTGAAATTCGTCCATTCGACGGTAATCCATTAGAATGGATCAGTTTTCGTGACACATTTGAATCGGTAGTTAATTCGAATACTAATATACCCGCGGTGCAAAAATTTCACCTCTTAAAGAATGCCGTACGTGGAAATTTAGTTACACTTCTAGAACCATTGAGCGCGTCAGAGGAAAATTATAATGTCGCTTGGAGTTTAATAAAAACGAAATGTGATAGGCCGCGGCAAATAGTTTATGCTCATATAAAATCACTTTTAGAATTACCTGAAATCTTGAAAGATTCCCCTGCAAATATTAGAAATTTGCAAGAAAAGGCAATGATGCACTACCAAGCTTTAAAGGCGCGCAAGGAGCCGGTTGAAATGTGGAATTCTATTTTAGTATATATTGTGACACAAAAGCTTGATAAAAACACGCGAAGAGCCTGGGAGCGTACTCTTGAAGAATCTGATCTGCCGACCTTTTCTGATTTAATAAACTTTTTAATTAAACGCGGTCGCGGAGACGAGTCGGAATCAATTGCAACATTGACGAACAAACAAAATAATACTAAGAGTAGTCATCGACATAATCAACTATCTGTTCAGCGTAATCAAGCGTTTGTGAGTACAAAAAAAATCGAGTGCACGTTTTGTAATAGCGATCATTACATATTTCAATGCGAAAAGTTTTTACGTTTATCTCCGCAAAACAGGTATAATGCTGCTAAGGACAAACGATTGTGCATAAATTGTCTGAGAAAAAATCATATTACAAGTAAATGCATGTCTGCTGTATGTAAAACATGTCATAAAAAACACAACACGTTATTACATCTTTCCAATTCGTATGTCGCACCAGCTGCAGAAAAAGATAGTTCGGAAAATGTTCATGTTACAGAAACACCGAGGTTAACATATGCAGTTTTACATGATTCGGAAGTTTTATTAGGAACGGCACGTGTAAAAATATTAGATCGATTCAATCGTGAGCATGAGTGTAGAGTGTTGCTAGACGGATGCTCACAATCCCATTTCATTACAGAAAGACTCGCGGAAAAACTAAACTTACCGAAAAGAAAAATTGATCAACCATTTGCAGGTATAGGACAGATTACCACGCGTTCGGCTTACAGCGTTAAAACAAAAATTCGCTCCCGGATGAATGCATATCAATCGGAATTAGAATTTGTAGCGTTACCTGTAATAACAAATATGCTACCTTCTAAATATATAAATAAAAATTTAATTTCAATTCCTGGCAATGTAACGCTCGCAGATCCGGAATTTCACAAGCCAGCCGAAATCGATGCGCTCATAGGTACATCCTTATTTTACAAACTGCTTTGCACCGGGCAAATAAAATTAAGCAATGATGCAAATATAATCTTGCAGAAAACATTGTTCGGATGGATTGTTACTGGCGAATTAGCAACACCTTTCAATAGCGCGGTAGTTAAAACGTGTAATCTGATTACCACATTAGATAGTCAGGTTTTGCGTTTCTGGGAACTAGAGGAAGTTCCCGTGAAAAAACATTTATCTAGTGAAGAAAAATTATGCGAAGAAACATATTCGAGAACAATCAAGCGCGACGTCGATGGTAGATTTATTGTGAAGCTTCCGTTTAATGAAAGAAAAGGTGAAATCGGGCAATCATATGACATGGCATGCAAACGTTTTTATGCTTTAGAGCGCAAATTAATGAAAAACAAAATTTTAAAACAGGATTATGCAGAATTTATTAAGGATTACCATTCATTAGGGCATATGCAAGAGATTACAGGGACAAATGCTTTAAACGAAGGTTATTATATACCGCATCACGCTGTCGTAAAAGAAGGCAATGCAACTACAAAGCTTCGCGTAGTCTTTGACGCATCCGCAAAGAGTTCGACAAATGTATCACTAAATGACGCTCTGTTAACTGGACCGACTATTCAAGATGAACTAATATTCATTATCATGCGTTTTCGGCTTAAAAACGTGGTTCTCGCAGCGGATCTGCAAAAAATGTACAGACAGATTAAAGTTGATCATTCGGATGCGAAATATCAAAAAATAGTATGGAGAGAAAATGAAGATCAACCCCTTCGTATTTTCGAATTGACAACCGTGACGCAGGGTACAGCTTCCGCGCCTTTTCTTGCTTCTCGCACATTACAACAGCTCGCTCGAGATGAGGGTGATAAATATCCGTTGGCCGCTGAAGTCTTAAAGAACAGTTTTTATGTCGATGACTTACTTGTCGGCGTTAATACAGTTGACGAGGCATTAATATTAAAAGATCAACTGACCACATTATTAGATACGGCAGGATTCCGATTACATAAATGGGCCTCAAACAGTACACACGTATTACAAGATAATCGTGAACAAACTAATTCTACAACAATAAGCTTAGACGGAGCGGATAAAAAGATTTTAGGTGTTCATTGGGATTCGGTTCGTGATATTATAACGTATACAATAAAGTCCTTTCCTAATGATAAGCGTCTTACAAAGCGAACAGTACTATCAAACATAGCGCAATTATTTGATCCGCTGGGAATATTAGGCCCCATAATTATTGTTAATAAATTAATAATGCAAGAACTCTGGAAAATTAATCTTAATTGGGATGAGTCGATACCTTTACACTTGAAAAATAGATGGTTAGAATTTAATGAGCAATTAAACATATTAAACAAATTACAAATACCTAGACAGATAACGTTAGATCAAGCTGAATCGTATCAGTTGCACGGGTTTTGTGATGCAAGCGAGCGAGCTTATGGCGCGTGTGTGTATCTGAGAAGTTTAGACAAATATAAACGTTGTGTAGTGAACTTAATTTGTTCCAAATCTCGCGTGGCTCCACTAAAATCAATATCATTACCACGACTAGAGTTGTGCGCTGCACATTTGCTCTCGACTCTTATCAATCGCGTCGTAGAAGCTTTGAAACTAAGTTATACAAAGATCTGTTTGTGGTCAGACTCTACCATAGTGCTACACTGGATAAAAATGTCACCCCATCTTTTGAAAACGTTCATAGCTAATAGAGTGGCTGATATTCAATCATTAACTAAAAATACAGAGTGGTTTCATGTAAGTAGCGCGGAAAATCCTGCCGACTACATATCACGTGGTCAAAATCCAGCTGAGTTCATTAATAACCAATTATGGTTCCATGGACCTGCATGGTTAATAAAAGGCGAAAGCCAATGGAAAAATCAAAGGTTATCAAACATAAGTATACCGGAAAAGCGTGCAAAAACCGCGCTATCTATAACTAAAAATAAAAACGAGCAACATGTGAATGAAATTTTAGAAAGATTCTCACACATATCTTCGTTAAATCGATTCGTTGCGTTGTGTTTACGTCTGATAAAAAACAAAGGCTTAAAACAAAAACAGACTGGAAGTTATACGCCTCAAGAAATACAAGATGCGCATCATCGCATTATACAAATCATACAAAAAAATAATTTTGCACAAGAAATAGAATCATTAAGGGAAAATGCATTGGTTCAGTCCAACAGTAAAATAAGATGCTTAGATCCATTTTTAGATTTAAACGGCATTATTCGCGTAGGTGGTAGAATTAATAGTTCGAATCTAAATTATTCCAGAAAACATCCGATCTTATTACCGCGTAATGATCATGTAACAAAATTAATTATTAGAAATGAACATATCAAAAATTGGCATGCTGGAGCGCAAGCAACTTTAAACTCCGTTAGGGCGAATTATTGGCTGCTTGATGGAAAAAACGCGACGCGCTACATTATTCATAAATGTGTTAAATGTGCAAAACTCAATCCCAAAATTCCAAACTACGTAATGGGTAGTCTTCCGAAAGAACGCGTTACACAATCGCGTCCATTCGAAAACGTTGGGATTGACTATTGCGGTCCGTTTCTCCTCAAAGAAAGAAAATTCCGGAACAAAATTAAAACTAAAGCCTACGTTTCTGTATTTGTCTGTTTTGCGGTCAAAGCTGTGCACTTAGAACTAGTCACCGATTTGACGACAGAAACTTGCTTAGAAGCTATAAAAAGATTCGTTGCTAGACGAGGCAAACCAAAAAATATATACACGGACAACGCGACGAATTTCATAGGGAGTAAAAACGAAATATTAAAAATTAGATCATTTCTATTATCTGATAGAAATCAAAATATGATATCTAAACAGCTTGCAAACGAGGGAATCGAATGGCATTTTACGCCTCCTCGATCTCCACATTTCGGAGGTCTGTGGGAAGCAGCAGTAAAATCGTTCAAAACTCATCTTTATCGTACAATAGGTGATGCATCGTTCACATACGAGCAATTCAATACATGTCTGATTGAAATAGAGTCGATTTTAAACTCCCGTCCTTTAACACCAATCTCAAATGATCCTAACGATCTTATTGCCCTCACCCCATCTCACTTCCTAATAGGAGAAAACCCACAACATATTTTAGAATATGACATAGAAAACTTGCCGATAAATAAATTATCAATGTGGCAGCGTATTCAACAAGTCAAGCAACACTTTTGGAAACGCTGGCACAGAGAATATTTAAACGAACTACGCACCAGAAGCAAGTGGCATATTGGGGATGGAAACAATGTAAAAATTGGAACATTAGTCAGCGTAAAGGAAGAAAATCTGCCGCCCATGTATTGGAGCCTCGGACGCATTGTTGAACTACATCCAGGGGCCGATAACATTGTGCGCGTGGCATCAGTAAAAACATCAAATGGAGTCTACAAACGCTGTCTTAAAAAACTTGCTCCTCTTCCTATAGACATTTAAAATATTGAAATAAGTCAATAAAAATATAAGTTCTCTATTTGATTTCAATTTTCTATGTTTTCTCTGAACAAAATTTCAAAATGTAATTCAAATAAAATGTTAAAATTATTTACGTTCTTTCATAAATTGTAATATTAATATTTGTTATATTGTTATTCATTGAACGCAAATCGTTCAAGGCGGGCGGCATGTTTGAACCAAACACCTTATATTCCAAATCAAATATTATTGAAAGGTATTTTATGGTAGTATACTTAAAATACTATGTAGACAAAATTAGATGTATTATAAGTTAACTGTATGTATATTGCATTTTCTTGTACTATTATAATCCAGTTAATGCCAGCAATTAAAGTAATGTAGTAGACGAATGTTGGGGAAACCCCGGGAAATTTATGCGCGGTCAATATGTAAGACCTATCAGGTATAGACATGCACATCTGTACCTGCACACACGATAATGCGTTCCATGCGACTATCTGTCAAACCCCTCCCCTTCCCTCTCCTCGTGCAATTTCACATTCTTATATTAAAGTCTTTTTGACCAATGGTGTATGTCTCCGCCTAACTAAATCCGTTATTTCTCCCACCAATAAGAAATACAAAATCATTCTGTTAAGAAAAATAATGCAACTTGACACTCGAGAAACTACTCTTGTCAGTGAAACATTGAAATACAAAATATCAAAGTCGGTTTTGTTTCGTTTGTAAATTATATAATATCTTCTGCATGACAATTAAATAGTTATTGTTTTTTAATAAACTTGTGTTTAATTATTCATTTTACCCATCAACATTAATGATACTAATCGCGATTAAGGTTCACGATTAGTGTGAGCGATGTAAGAAAGTGTTCTTTCGTGTGTTTATTCAAAAAAAATCTTAGTGTTCGCTCACGCCCGAAACATATATTATCGATTCTTGTTGACATTGATGTCAAAATATTGTCTCTCTTTGTAGACAAGTAATTGATGCGCAATGGAATCGCGGAACTCCTGAGATCATGCGTGGTCAAAGATTAGGTAAATCAAGAGATACCTGAGCCCTATCTGATTACTTTAATAAATTCACATACCAAAAAATTGTTTTAACGAGCGCCGATAATAAGCGTAATAAAGTTTATATTAATTTAAATAAATATTTCGAATATCAGTACATCAAAGAAACATCAATTTCTACTAATGATAAATAAGGGAAGCTAATGAAACAACGTTGTTGATATCCTTACTGCTAAAATGGAGCAAAGTGTTACATCCTGAAAGTAATATATATATACATACATAATCTACATTAGTAGATAACCTAAAATCTGAACTATTCTTAGCAGCCTCATGAAAAGACGGTAAATTTGAATGATAGGGATTAATGAAACCGATTTAACTTTACGTGTATCAATTCATTCTTTCACGACGAATCGAAAATTGATAATCCTTAATAACTACAATAAAAAGCCTGAAATAAATCCAGAAGCAAGGTACAATGAGAATTAAAAAGAAACGGATATTTGTACCTCGTGCTTTTCTTTTCTTGTACCTTGTTCAGGCCATATTTTGGAGTTTTGTAACTCAGTTTAGGCGTTAAATCAGCACATTCTGCTCTTAATGACGGAAACGTACGTGTAAATGTATATGTTTAATGATTGAAGATAGAACATAACTATGTAAAGCACAATGAACTAGAACTCATTTACACAACTAGCAATTCGAGTTTCGAGATTCCGGAATTATTGAATTATTTGATAAATCGCATCCTAGAACGATAAAATTTTGCGAATCTCCGGATACTGTTTACAGTCGTATTATTATAACTGTCTAAAAAAATAAGACTAACAATACTATGAAATTATTATTATTATTTCAAGCAGGAGATAGGCCCACCTCATGCTTACCCTGTCCAAATTCAATGGTATTTAATTTTCTTAGAAATCGTAGCAATCGTATTACAATTGGAAAATTCTCTATGACAATTTATAGGCCGGGAGGATAGAATTTTCACAAGAGACCGCTTCACGAAATATCGGGGCGCTCGTCCGCACTACTGATAAAGGCGCGTATATAGCGACAATGGACGCTCGATCATGACCCGATTGGATGCGAGCGATATTTACCAATCGTCGGCTTAGCTCCTCGGCCCGCGCATTCAAAGTCAAAAACTCAATCACACGCTCATTGAAGCCGCGCCCACGATTACCGTCGCCTTTCCTCCGCTCTCTCTGTCTCTCTCTCTCTCTCTCTCTCTCTCTCTCTCTCGCTTGCTCCCACCGACAAACTCCGTCGCAAACTATCGCCCATTCAACGGGGGCCGTCAGGCGGACGCGCGCGCTCCCGCGTGTCCCTTTCATTTGCCGCAATTCAGAAAACAGCGAAACTTTCGCCCACCATCGATTCCTGAAGCTCGGCTACGCCAACTGCGATGGGGCGGCGGGAGGTGGGAGGGGGGGGTGGCTGGGAGCAAAAGTGTCAGGGGAGGAAACCACGCGGCGGCTCTCGCCCGCCCGCACGGTCTCGCGAGCCGCTCAATTAAATTATCCTTGCCTCCCCGGCCCTCCGCCTCTCTCGCTCGCGCAGTTCTCCGGCATAAGTACTTAATAAGCCTGTCGGAGGATTACGCGGCGCGCTCCTACGTACACAAGCACTGAAACACATACACGCACATGCACAGTCACATCAATATACACGCTGGCTACAAACACCAGGCCGTTCTACTCTCTCTCTCTCACTTTCTCTCTCTCTCTCTCTCTCTCGACCTCTCTCTTCTCGGTCTCATATATAGTGAATGATATATATATTATATATAATATATTTATATATATATATATAAAGATATATCGCCCCGGCCTCTACTTCCGCCGGGCGAAGGCGGCACACGGCGGCAGACGAAATATTTAAATTAAATTTTATGCATCCGAAGCGCGGTGGGGCCCCAACCTGCGCGGCTCGATATATCCGGCCCTTAACCCACCCCCCCGTCCACGCCCGCCATCCAGTATACCGGGCGAATCGTCGGCGCGTGATACCCTCCTCGTCAATGAATTCAGGAGTAGGAGACAACGAAGGGCCGCGCTTCGCGGTTCCGCCCGCGAGACGTCCGCTGCGCGCCCATCCGAAGGCTCTCGCGCCTCGCCCGGAAATTCGCCCGAAGCGAGGTACTACTGTACAGATATATCTATATATACATGTGTGTGTGCGCGCGCGCGTGTGTGTACAGATGGGGTGCACGGGTGGGCGCGTTCAGCCGATATATAAGATTCGACGCTTGGTGCAGTAATCGATTCCCCGCGACAGTCCGTCAGGGATTCGTTCTGTCGTCTGCGCGCGATGATACCGGATCCCGAGGGCTGGTGCACCTGGACGTCGAGTTCTTCGTCGCGGGAATAGATACGGCGGTGGGCGCGAATTTTCCCGTATTTTCGTTGGGATTTCTTACGTTTTGACCGGGGATGTGTTATGGTATAGCGGATAACCGTCGTCGCAGTAGCAGAACATATTGTCTTGAAATAAAGTGTAAATATAACAATAACGTATAATATTGCAGTAAAACATTAGAAAAAAATTACGTTTAACAAACGTTCGTTTTGCAATTACATATAGAAGCAGTACTGATTTCCAGCTAACTAATTTAGACACGGATCCTCAAAAGAATAACAGGCAGTAAATGATGCAAACTGGAATTATGATATAGATCGTTAGTTTTAGTGCGTACCGATTAAATATTAAGATCCAGCGTTTATATTCGCCTAGACCCATTACTCTCTAAAGCAGGAAACGGCCATTTCGTTTTTCCAATAATTCGCTGAAAAAAGTGAGGCACGTAAAATCACGACGATTAATAAATGCAATTAAATTATATATTGAAAATACGTAGGTAGTTAAGTCTGTTGATATATAGCACTGGCAGAATAGAGGGTCAGGATTTTTTTTTTTATCGAGCGAGCTTCATATTACTCTTTTCAAAGAAAGATCGGGTGACAGACTTGCTTTCGGTGGAATGTACTGATAGATGAAAAAAACTGTTGTTCGTAACAACATCATTTGGTTGGTCTGAGAACTTTAATTTTGACATTTACGTAATCGTGTGCGAATCAAATAACTCTTACGGGATAGTTTTATATATTGTTGTGCTCAGCTAAAAACTCTAACTCGTACACGGATTTGAAAATATCAATTGAGTTACAATATGGAATAGGAGTACCATTCTTTCGTATTGCAGGCTTGTTAGTCGGTTAAAAATATTAGAAATATAGCCGAGTGTTAATATATTAAAAATATAGCTTGTACCCTTGGTTTGAAAGAATAATCAAATTATTTGACATTATCGAATTAAAATAATTTTTCATATTCCTTTTGACGTTAACAGCGGATATTTCATCGAAGGAGCCATAAAGTAGCAACGTCGCCTTTTTATTAGTAAGCAATACATGCAATAAAGTCCTGAAGGATATCATTACCATAATCTGCAAGGAAACCAACAACTACTTGTAAATGTTAGAGAGACATAAAAAGCATCATCAATTATAGGCTGGATCGGAAAACTCAATTTTTTCAAGTTGTTTTACGAAAAGAGAAATATTAACACGATTGAAATTATAGTAGTAAAATTATAACTATTAAGTTACTACTTAATGAGATTAAAATTTGCCCTGCTTGAATATAATGAGGGAAATAAACAAAACTTGTTGAACGAGAAGCCTTATTTGTATGTTCATCGACAAACAAAATTAGGGAATCGCGTGACGACACTATAAAGTAAAGCTTTCTTTTTAGATTGGACAAGAAGCGAGGAGTAGGCGAACGACGAACTAGCACGCATTGAATGGAGCAAACGGTAGTATGTAATTCGTACCGCCTTCTTTAATTTGTTCTTCTTCTTATACTTTTTTGTTTTTTTGGAACTTTGAATGGAGCAAACGGTAGTATGTAATTCGTACCGCCTTAAAATGAAATTTGTCTTTAAAGAAACCAAGCACCCATATAGAATTCCAGAACGACGAACTATTATTCG
Organism: Sycobia sp. Sy_11; assembly: GCA_018907035.1. Taxonomy (NCBI): domain Eukaryota; kingdom Metazoa; phylum Arthropoda; class Insecta; order Hymenoptera; family Epichrysomallidae; genus Sycobia; species Sycobia sp. Sy_11. The sequence continues at coordinate 2,055 of JACCIC010000238.1, read as the reverse complement.
ATTCCATGCTTTGCTATTCATTCCATTCACCCCCCCCTCCCCCCTGCCATCCGCGTACACTGCTGCTCGCGGCTGGTTCCGCATACTTCGAACGGACCGCGTTCTTCGGCCGCGGAGCGGGACAATGGCCGACACAAATTTTCCCGTATCCGCAGAAGAACCTCCTAATAATTTCTGTACGGCCATTATTGCCGATCTAACGGTCCGGCACAGCACGCTCCCCCTCCCCCCCTCCGCGCGCGACTCCGCGAAATCACGCGTTTCCCGGGGATGGTGGGCGGGGAGGAATAGGGCGCCGGAGCCGAGCCGGACGAGGACGGAAGAGATCTGTTATATCGGCATCGCGTCCGCCGGGCGCCGCGCTCGACTCTCCCAGGATCTCTCGCTGTTTTTGCCGAGCTTAATCGCGCGTACGAGCTTTCGATTTACGAGCGGGCTATTGAGCCGCGACACGGGGCAAAACGACCAAGGCCGCCGTGCAAGCCCGAGTACGGAGCTCTGTTGTTTTTTTTTATCTATTTTCTCTTTTATTGTTTTTGTTTTTGTTTTTTTTTTTTTTTTTTAAGAAGCGCACCCGCTGCCGCGCGGCGATCGTCTTTTATCTATTATTTATGGCGCGTGTATGGATCCGCGGCAATGAGGCGCGCGCGGGAGCGGACGGCGGCCGGGGGAGGGCTGCAAGGGTATGTCGGGACGATTTTCAAAATCGCCCGCAGCGTTGCGAAAAGTCCGTTTCGCTGCGCGACTTACCGCGTATATTATTTCGTGGAGGACAAAATAGAGAGAAGGAACCGACGCGGATGAATGTGTTTACGGTTTGCCGGCGCGGCCGGGCACGTAATTTCGAATATACGACGGCAGACACTCAAGAATAAACAATAGGATAGAGGGTTAAGAGATGAACGATGAGAATTGATTCGACATAAATCTTGTGCAATTTTTTATAATTTCGTTATTATACGAAATAGAACAAATAAACGGAATAAATGCACAAGATGTAATATTGGAGTATACTTTTTTTCTGAAATTCAAAGTGGCACAACTTCGATTGGTAATTAAAAGTAACTTAAAATGATATAACTTTATCAGTAGTTTTTAATGCAAAATAAATGACGAACCCTGTAATCGCTCTGAAGTTTAATTTAAACGATCGTTTAGTGGAAACGAGATTTTTACAAGATGTCGTTGAAATATAAATATTTTCTTTTTATAATTTATAATTATTTTAGTTATTACGGAAGAGGAGATGAAAGGAAAATTTTAATTTCCAAACCAAGTTTACGTCTCATGGCCGTGTTACCGCCGAGATTGCACTTTGACAAAAATGCTGAAGCCAGCACTTTTTCATCATCCGTCGCAATTCCCGGCGAAGTTCAACTTGATTACTTACGGTTCAATTTGTCTTTGAATCGGAGAAATCCGCGGAAAATCCCTTTAATTTCCCTTTGAAAAAGTTCCCGACGACTCGTTCCCGGATCCGCAAATATACACGCAGCCGTCGCCGTATTCGCGATTGCTTTAAGCATTAACGGCAAAGTAGGATTGAATATAAACAATTTAGTCGGTGGGGGGGGAGCGAAATTCGCGGTTTTCCGAATTCGCGTATTATGCACTTTTTTTCCCCGAGCTCAGCGGCAACGCGTACAGACCCGTTTGGAGGCGCGCTATTTACTTTATACGAACTATTGGGGGGGGGGGAGTTGGGATCGAAAAAAGAAAATCCCCGAACAAGCGCTGGGGCAGCGATTTTTTTTCGCCTCCCTCCCCAGCTCAGCCGTTCGTTTTAATTGCACAAGAAAAATGAGATGGTGAGTTATAGCTGGAACTAAATTGGGGGTGAATTATAATGAACGCCAAAATACCGAGACTGCTGCTGTTGCTGCTTCGCGCGGCGACTATTTTTATATACGCCTTCGGTCATTAACGTAGTAACTTCATACCCCCCCCCCTCGCTGCATATTGCCGCCCCCTCGCCAATGGATATGTACAAAAATCGAAAGTCGGAAAAGGAAGTTCGGTAATGCGAGCTCGTAACTCCCGATATGCCCCGCTGAC
>JACCIC010000237.1:600000-763274 GCA_018907035.1 Sycobia sp. Sy_11 | reverse complement strand
TTCCCTTTCTATTGAGTTTATCCCCTCCAGCATTGTCAAAGTTTCTTCAGGATTCCATTCGTTCATTACTTCAAGTGATACATCATATTCAATGGTGATTGGTTCGCCTTCACTGCCATAAAGTATTACCTCCTCCCGTGCCATTCTATTTTCATTCGTCTTGATATTCCCCCTCTCTTCTGCATGCACTTCTACACAGGGCACTCTAGATTCATTACTGACTTCATGTCTTTGTTCTCCTACATCACTATCTATCCCCACTGCAACAGCTCTTTCATTAGTCTCTTTGTAAGCGTTCTTTATCTCGATGTCTCCCTTTTTTGGATGATTTACTTCGTTTAATATTTTCCTCTCTATTTCACATGCAGCTTGTGCCATCTATTCTTCCATAATTCTATAGTGCCCCCACGGTAAAGCATCTGTACTATTTGTTAGTAAGAATCTTTTATCATCATATGGACTTAAATCAATTTTTTTCTGTTTTTCAGTACATACTATATGTAATTTAGAACGGATGTTGCACTGCTCGCGATGTATAATGACGAGGTCATAAAGACATTCTCGATAATCTTCAATTGTAATTGTCTTCTTTACAACATTCGATTTTACACCTTTAGCTTTTTGTACTATTTCTCCTCCATCCACTAAAATACTATACATTTTGTTCTGTAAACTAATAAATTCCATCATAATTTGTCCATTACATTCATCCTTTATTAATCCTGGTATTTTTTTATTTGATCGAGCTATACCATACGGAGTATTTTCATTATAGTCAGAAGTATCAAATATGTAAATATTTTCTTTTATAATTTTATGCATATCAATGTCTTCCACTTCGTATATCAAACTGTCGGTGGTCAGTATATAGAAGTTTACATTTTTCTCCCACTCGCTTTTTCATATAAGAGTAATGAAAATCATAAACTAGTGTCTTTGATAAGTCCAGAATGCAAAGAACAACGTATATAGCCTTTTCATTGTAACTTTTTTGTCTTTTTTGAGCTATATAGCAACCAATTTTCATCGAAATTCATTTTCAAAGCACAACTATGAAAATTGAATAAAGCTATACGTACTTCCTCCAGATCGACCAATAAATTTATTCACTATCGTACATCAACACGAGATCTTTCTGTCTCGATGCACTTTCCATAAACTGCATTAATTAAAAGTTTGTAAAAGTGTTTTCAAATTCATCTTGGCCCGTCTCCTCTCTCCTATATTAACTCTATGTATGATTTAAGCCACGATTTTGCTCAAAATTCAAACTCTTTATACCTTTTTTAGCCGAAGACCATTATCCAGTGCCTGTTGGAGTGTTCGGTAGTGAATAACATATCTTTTCTTATCGTCCAAAGTAGTGAGAAGTTTCTTCTGCGCTGAGCCTGGAGGTGCACGATGCTCTGCAGAGAACGGTAAATCACGATGTCATCATGAATTTCTTCAGGATACTCTAAATATACCTCAGCAATATAGCCTATATCTGAATCTTGCTGGAAGCATTGAAAAATCTGGGTTGGATTCATAGTCAATCCATTTAAATTTTTCCCATTGGCAGATGTTTTGCCATCGCCCATCCAAATAAATTATTAATATCATAATATAAAGTGTTTTTTTTTCTTGTTTTTATCGTATGACGAACACATGTACGGATTATTTGCCCTTCACCATCGAAACTGTAATTCTTCAAGATCAGTCAGTTTCATTGATTTTGGTTGTCTTATAGAGTCGATCGATATGCTCTCCAATGGATTTGAGTTCACGAACAAACCACTGTGCAGGTGTCTCGTCATCTGTACTCTTTTGTCTATACGATTTGTAAGCCTACAATTTGTCATCATAACTACATTTTAAATAATATCCAATGCTATATGCTTTGTGACGCTGAAAAGCGTTCTCATTTTGAGTAGGCTGCAACAGACATTCGAAATCTGCATAAATGACAAATGGCACTTTCTCACTCTTTTTATGTTCTTCAAATTTAAGAATGTTATTGGAATTATTTGGCAATTGATTCTGCATTCGCTCATATTCTTACAATAGTATTCGTGATTTTTCAGCTTCTCTTCATTTTAAAAAATTTGTAAACACCTTTCGCAATGAACTGATTTTGCATGGGCTTTATTCAGTTGTGAGCTTAAAAGTCTGGACAAACTTTTAATCCAAACATAATGATATTTCGGCGAGCTAGCATTATCATCACGAAATATTATTTTCTTCGAATTCATCGATGTAGTAATCTTGAATGAGGAGAAGGTTACATGTTTCTCTCTTTTTATTGGATGTAATGTGACAAGGTGCAACCTCATATTTATGTCCAATCTTTCTAAGCATATACCACATTTACAGAAATACTATTTAATTTTTCGAATTTTGCAACATCTTTCAGTTTAACTGGCAAATTCAATATCACCAAAGTTCAATTCATTCGTTTATACTGATAATAATTCCGGACCCCTTTGAGGATTAATTACATTAGGATATAAAGCTGAAAGTATAGCATCATTATAAAGCACTGATTATCACTATTACGAACATTAACACACGCCTTTTTTGCATATTATGAACTTCGGAAGAGGTATATATGATCTGCCCTTGTTTGGAGAAAATTTTTTCATGTTCGATACATAGACTTGTAATACTTTTCAAGGTCCATCCTGAATCCTTTTCCTGTAACTCCTGTAACTGTGCACGAAGAGGATTCCTAATATATTCCTCAAGCCATTTCAGTATATCGGTGTGGACTGGTGAATTGTAGCACTCTGTGTCGTAAAATATTTTATATCCATCAATTCCTCATCATTTTTCTTTACATCGACGATGACATGAAAACAGATTTACTTTGATTGCACTAAATTCTTCTAAGCATGCATTCACCTTATTTTGAAAAATCTTTTCTGCGTCAGTTAAGAAGCTGAGAATGTCTACATGATTCAATTTACAACTACACCAGACCTAATTCGATTTTTAAACGAAGATTGGACATCACACCATTCCACCATAGCTTCTGTCTCGTCAGATTTAAGACTTCCTCCATGATGAAGGTGCCATTCAAGTCCTGCTTGTATACACGAAATATTAACAAAGCAAGTGGAAACACTTTTGCTTTTCTCCTCGAGAAAGATTAATGTCTTCCATTTTTTGCCTCACTTCCTTTATGGATAAATCAGCCATAGCTAGCCAATAACGAATATCATCTTTACTGCACATGTGCACAGTTTCTAAAATTCCACGGTAAATTGCACAAGACGTTCGATAGATGCAATTGAAGCCATTTTCACTTTTATGTTTACTGTTAAACTAGTAAAAAAGAATAAAGTCACCAACAAACTTCTTTACTGCGATATAAATTTAGACAAAAAAAATTAAGAGAATCACAAAAGAGAAAAACTTAAACTGAACTTATGTGACTGCGTTGCAGCGAGTGTATTCTTTCAAGAAAATTGGCCTCTTTTAAAGGAAGTAAAGAAGTGGAAGGGAAAATCAGAGGTGAATGGAAAATATTGAGTGTAATGAAATCACTAAACTGTGCTTTAAAATCGGGAGGAGGGATATATCGTCTCGCCCCCAATCGAACATCAACCTTTCAGTTCATCATCACAGACCATCACCTGTCTTTTGTTTAGCAATCAATTGGGAAATTGATTTCTGTGTGAGCGGTAGTACAACATGAATGTCTTCAATTACGTTCGTCCAATCAGATCATTGCGTTCCCTCTCCTACATACAAGCATAAGCGTTCCCTCTAATCAAAGTTCCAACTAAATACACTGACCTTCCTTCACCCAGACGCACCTATATTGATGTTTTTTTTACTCAACCAATTGTAAAAGAGGGGCTAATTTCGGGAGGCGGAGAATCTTGATATAAAATGAGAATGTGAGCACGAAACTTTACATTTCTTGTCATCACTTCAGCTTCTAAAATAAGTGGATAGAAGTGCATAATGTCAAGAGGTACGACAATATGAGGTTGTTTTTAGAAAAAATATCTTGAAATGTTCGGAAGATAAAGTATTCCTCTGTGACATACAGGGATTCCAAACAAGTGGCCCGCAAAGCTTTATTTTAAAAGAATTTAGTTTGCTAAGTTTAGAAAAAGGTGCACTGCCCACCGTGTACCTCTTTAAAGTCACCATTTTCCAAGGAGCGAATTAACTTGGGTGAAAAAAAAACAGTAGACCTGGCTACAAACGTGAATATCATGGGATTGAATGGGATTCTGGTCGATATTCCTTATCACCGATTCAAAACGACATTTGTTGCACTAGAGTGCAAAATTGTATGTGAAGGGCAGACAAGGAAGGAATGGTTATCAAACTTCTACCAAATAGTAAGTAATTTTTATACTTTTTACAAACATCTTGATGTATATATATATATATATATATATATATATATATATATATATATTCATATACGTTTATTATAATTGTTTATCTTTGTTCATACTTTTTCATTCTTTTCATTATGTTATTCAACTTTCTTGATACTTTGTCATACTTTTCATACTTGTATTATCATACTTTTATCATACTTTCTCATACTTTTCTCATGACTTTCCTCTACTTTTCTGATACTTTTTATACTTTTTCATACTTTTCCATTCTTTTATCATACGTTTTTATACTTTATCATACTTTTCTCATACTTTTTCATACTTTTATGATACTTTTTTATACTGTTTCATACTTTTTTCATACTTTTTCATCACTTTCTATCATACTTTTTTTATACTTTTCTCATACTTTTCTCATACTTTCTCATACTTTTCTCATACTTTCTGCTACTTTTTCTCAATACTTTTATAATACTTTTTCGCATTTTTTCTAAAAAAAAATTTAATTCCCAGAATTATATCGGATGTGGAGGAGTTGCATTGGTCCTTCATTACAATCAGTGCAGAGTGTAGGTTCATATGTGCTGTGTGAAAACCATCAATTGTGTATGAGACATTACCAATGTGTGCAATCCTTAACGTCTTGATAATACGCACATGGTTACAAAATTATTTGAGTGGAAAGAATGGGCGAGACGAAATTGGATAAGAATATAATGAAATGTATATTACTATAAAAAATAATATTAATAAAATGAATTTATAAATCAAATAATGACTTAAAAATAATTTTCCTTTCATGACAATAAATATATATTTGATTAAAATTTTATTAATTTTCAAAATATAAATTTATATTATCAACAATATATTCATAAAAAAGTTCTCTACATAATAAATTGTATATTAACATAAAAAATATTAATATATTTGTTAATCATATACATTATTATAAATTATGAGAGTAGGGATAGGTTTTTCGATATGAAAAAACAGTTTCCTTTAAATATGTATTATTTATTATAATACTCTAAAAGTATATTAATAAACTATCTATGGGATTAAGATATAAGTCGGGTATACGAAGTTCGTTAACACGTACAAGATGAAGTTCGAGAAACACGAGAAAATTCAAAGTCTGAAAAATACGAACAATTTCAAAGGTTAAAAATCGCAAGAACAATCTAGGACAGAAAAATCCTAAGTCCGAAAATGACGAAAATTTTCAAAGTTCGAAAAAGTCAAAAAAATTCTATGTCCTAAAATCACGAAAAAATTCTAAGTCCGAAAAAGTTGGAAAAATTTAAAGTCCGAAAATCACGAAAAAATTCTCAATTTCAATGGCATGGCTATAATTTCTTTATTGATTGACCGCATATCGTTCATTAGGGATGCATTCGTAGAGATCACGGAAATCATATTTAAATAGCCGAAAACAGTACTTCAAGTGTAATAAAAAAAAAAAAAAAAACTATAAAAGTTTCCTAAGAGTCTCGTACTATAAAAGTTTCCTAAGAGTCGTAGACTGAAAATATACCAAATAAATTTTTCGAAAGTAAGCGTCACCAATATGCATAGAATCTTACACCATATTAAAAGCGTATGTGGAACGTTTCTACAACTTATGTTCTCATCACGAAAAGAAACTCAATACCAATGGCATGGTCATAATTTTGTTATTGGTATGCCACATATAAGAAAATAGAAGAAAACAAATAAAACAGTAAAACTAAAAGCTATAGGCATAATGACACATTTGAAGGCGCACTGCCCGCTCCTCCAGGCATTCGAAATGCACCTTGAGTAATTCGTCGGTGTGACGTCGAATGGTAAATCAAATAAGTGAAGATGTGAGAAAGATTATTTAAATAGACAATGGATAATATTACGAAGCGAAACTCTTAAAATTATTCTATTAGTCCTTCATTAGCAACCAACACAAAAAAAAACAACTAAAAAGTAGAATTAATAGCTATAGGCATACTGGCACATTTCAAGGCGCACTGCCCGCTCCTCCAGGCACTTCTCGATTCGAAAGACACCTTGAGTAATTCATCGGTGTGACGTCGGACGGGATACTGGCACAATTTTGAGGAGTGGGAGTGTGCCAGAATGAATGTATACGTTCTGGCACAGTTTTGCTGTGCCAGAATGCCTATGTGCCAGTATGCCTATAGCCTATCTACTGAAGTAATACCCGGGTACTCTATTACGTTTACGTATTTTGGGTTATGCAGACGACAGAAGTTAATTAGCTGTAATTATAGCGCATGCGCTTTTATACTTGTTTTTTTAACGGAACTTACGCGAAGTTTAAATTCTGGAATAAATCACAGTTTGAATATGAATTGTTCCATCTATTGTAATTAATGTAAATTTTTAATTTAATAAGACAAACATTTTAAGAAGATATTAATTTTTATTTAATTTTCATGAAAGAATGCATTTAATGCCTACATTTTTTTTGTTATTTAACTTCGCTCTATTTATGCTTCCAAATACCGGTGCTAATCAGCGACGGAGGTCTACGATGTGTTTGTAAACAAAGCATATGTAAATTATTACGGCGGCGCTTGTGTCCATCGGCCGAAACCGGAATTTGAACTCGGATCACCAAGTTACTGGTCCTTCGCTCTAGCGATCAAACCATCGTAGACCTCAATATAATACGTACATTTTAGATGACAATTCTGCGCTCTACATTTCTAATAAATATCTTCAATTTTTATATATGATATGAAATTTTATAATAAGATTTTATAATAAGATTTTATAATATGAAAATAAATATGTTGCTAAAATGTATTAAGAGTAAAAAAATAATAATAATAATAATCAGTCATATATATTTACGATAATCATAAGTGAGATATTGGTGATCAAATAAAAACACTACAACTTTTTCAACAAAATATTCATTTGTTTATTTTACATAAAGGCATAAAAAACCTCCACTGTATAACTGGAGGAAAAAGCCGATATTTAATATTCAATAATTAATTATGAATGATTGTTCAAATAAATATATAAATATAAGTTACTTATTAACTATAGAGGAAGAAATTTATTTACGGTTACCTGAGGGATATATCAAGCAGGAGGATATGGATCAAGTCTGCAAACTGCACCGCAGCTTGTACGGACTAAAGCATTCACCGCAGAGTTGCGTAAATATGTGTAAAATTGTATGTAACATTTTGTTTCTTTTTTAATAAATTTATAGTCTAGCTCACACTGCTTAATATTTATTTCATTTAGATATTGAGATTCAATAGATAGTGGGCCCAGTGTGTTACTGCTGTGCTGATATATAAAGTGTGAAGAAGAAACGAATCAAGCTAAGTCTTACAGTTTTTATAGCAAGTGTATCGTGTAGTTTTTTGTGTTCAAATTTATATCGTGTGCTAGCATCAGTCTTTCATCATGGCAGAAAGGGAAACATTGGATTTAAACAAGCTCAATGGAATAAACGACGCTTTATGGATGTTCGGCATCTCAGAGGTCTTGGAAGCTAGAGACCTAACGGGCCACATCGATGGTACTGAGATTGAGCCGACCAGAGATGTCAGCAAAAAAGATTGGAAAGCCTGGAAAAAAAGTTAAGTCATAAGCAACTTTAACGATTCTCAGCTCTGTGGATAAGGGATTGCATTACCATTTAATTAATTACATATCTCCACAGCAACTTTGGGATAAGTTAAATTTCTTATATGGTGATTAAGATGAAGAGGCGCGTCAAAATACGTGGAAACAATTTTATACGTTTTGCATAGCCGACGGTCAATCAATAGCGCTACAGTTTGAGCAATTCGAAATTATATTTAGAAAACTGTCAAATGCAGGAGAGATGCCGTCGGAAGCCACAGTCGAAACTAAATTGATAAACAGTATCCCAGCAAAATTTTCGACGTTTAGAATGGCTTGGGAAAGTACACCCAAAAGTGAGAGAAAAATAGATCGGATAATAGCACGACTTACCCGGGAAGATAAGCATCTAATAGATACGGAAGAGGAAATTTCATCGTTAGCCCTAGTAACTCAAACGCTGAAAATCAAGAGAAATCCAGCCAGTCAGCACCAAGGTAAGAATAGAAAGGACAAAATAGATGATTTTAAAAAAAGAACTAGATGTGCGTTTTGTAAGGAAAAAGGTCATTAGGTCCGTGAATGTCCGCGGAAAGTTGTTAGTAAGCACGGCAACGGAGCATCCTCATATATAGCATCGGCTTGCTCTTGTGACGTGTCGGTATTTTACTCTAGCACAACGGACAACGATGAAAACATATGGTTTGCGGACTCTGGTACTAACATGCATATGTCGTTCACGGGAGAATACTTTCGGCATTTAGAACCATCAAAAGACAGCAACGGTGTCAAAATTACAAATTTTCGCAATAATAATATCTTTCATTCCATTGTAAAAACGCCAACTATTTTTAATATAAGCACTAGTTTTTTAAACTATCTTAGCCAATGTACTAGATAAAAATCTGACAATATTATAAGTTGGGAAATTTAGAGAAGATATTATTATTCTGAATGTCAGTTTTTCTTTATGAATCTTGGGAAGCCCCTAACATTTTGCTACAGTACCATTTTCACATTTTAAATATTTATATGTAGTATCATTTATATATTCATTTCTTTTCCAATATAAGGTTAAGTTTAGTCCCTGATGAGGAGCCATAGCGAGCTCGAAACTTTGAACTACTACAATAACTCATCAATTACGTGAGGGTGGTGCGAACAGTTAGATTGTACTTTACTAACATGAAATTTTTTTCAGCTAATATTTTATTTTATTTTATTTTATTAATTTATACAATATTATAATACCCTGTTGTTTATAAAATAAAAGGAACATCATATAATACATAAATAGATTGAAAGAATTATAAAAGAATAATAAAGTCTGTTTCGTGAATAAGCCTTTTCAATATCAGAAATTTAACTTGGTTTCTCATTAACTCTTATGAGACACACGCCGGAAATGAGATTTATTTTCTTAATAATTCTTTTTAAAAAATGAAAAATCATATTCATAAATTACACGCGTATTGATGATTTCTTAAAAATTTTAATGTTAATTTGATAGTTAAGTGTCAATTCTGATTTTGAAAATATATTGAAATATAAAAGCGGTCAGATCATGTGTTTCCGGAAGTACAATGTCTCCCGTACAGGCAGCTGACAGAGGACGTTCGACAATGCGAATCGCGGGTAATTCAAAATGGCATGAGATATATGAAGTATTATAACAAAAATTATTATTACATTAATTTCTTATTATTATTATTATTATTTATATAAAGGCTAAATGGTCTTAAGTCTGTAAGGGAATTTAAATCGCAGCAGGACAGCTGATCACCTCCTTCTCCGGCTTTGCCACGATATACTAATGCCGATATACTAATTATCAGTGAACGGTATAGGAACAGAGAAGGCGTAGGTTTGTTCACCGATAATATAGGAACGGCAGCCATTTAGATTCCTGATCCACAAAAAACAAAAGTAGAGGTTCATGGATTTGGAAATGGCTATGTTTGGATACAACGCAATCGCATCACGTAGGTGATTTGCTATCTTACACCAAAACAAGCCATAGGTGACTACCAGGTCATACTTTATGACCTGGAAGACACCGTCAGAGAAATGAAAGGTGAGCTGGTGATAGCAGGTGACTTTAATGCAAGGGCTCTAGAATGGCGCATGGCGGGGCCCGACTCCAAGGGTCGAAGAGTCATGGAACTAGCGTCCAGACTAGGTCGAATAGTTCTAAACACTGGCAATACTTAGACTTTTAGGAGACCGCGCTATGCCGAAACGTCTGGCATCTCGAATCCAGGACTTGTAGGTGATCGAGGACTACACAGCCAATGATCATCAGTACATCACATTCCGCGTATGCGATGGAACGCCAGGTTTCACTGGACACAATTCGCGAAGGCCCCCTAGATGGAATGTTGCAGGGATAAATAGAGAGAAATTCTCACAGGCCATTGAACATGGTCAGCAAAGCCTTGTTAGGATTCCAAATGGCTCATCGACAATTAAGTAAGCCAGTGAGTTGACTAGCGCCACAATGCGCATTCTACGCCGGGCTTGCGAATAGTCGATGCCGTGCAAAGCGGTTGGTGGGAAAAGACGTCCTGTTTACTGGTGGACTTCTGAGATAGCTGATATAAGGCGTAGGTGTTTACATCTACGACGAATATCACAGAGAACTCGTAAACACGGAGATGACATCACTTTGAGGAGAGCTGAATACAAGCTATCCAAGACAGCCCTTCGATGAGCGATCGAGGCCAGCAAACGCCGATGCTGGAAGGCATTGTGTGAGGACATAGATGGGGATCCATGGGGTCTGGGTTATAGGGTAGTTGCTGGAAAACTGGGAGCTCATGGAAACATGGGCACCTTGGACTCCGGCACAATGCAGAACATCGTAGATACTCTGTTCCCTACCCACCCTGATAGGTCTGATCCAGCTCCACCGAAACGAGAACTGGATGTCCCTCTTTTCAGCAAGGGGGGGCACGGTAGAGCCGTGAGAACTATGCGGAATAAGAGAGCTCTAGCAGTTGACGGAATTCCAGAAGAGGTGCTGAAAATAGTAGTTCAGGAGCATCCAGAACTCCTTCTGTCGATGTATAATTCGTGCTTGAAGGCTGGTTTATTTTATTCTAGCTGGAAGGAGGTGACACTTGTGCTTACCGACAAGGGCAAGGCTATACCAGAGGCGCCCTCGTCGTATCAACCTTTATGCATGTTAGATACCGTTGGAAAGCTGACGGAGTGACTATTGAAGCCACGACTCCTCGGGGTTGTTGCTGCTGCCGGTGGCTTGGCTGACAGACAGTACGGATTCCGGGGGGGGCAGAGCGACGGTGGACGCAATCCTCCAGGTTGTTGATGCAGCGAGGCGCACAGAGAGGGGTAATCACTACTACCGACCTCTTTGCCTCCTGGCTACCCTTGACGTTCAGAATGCCTTCAACATTGCTGGATGAGCAAAAGTTTTGATGGCCATGGAGCGAGACTTTCGGGTGCCGCCTTATAAACTCCGTATATTGGGTGACTACCTTAAGGATCGATACTTGGTTTACGAGACATCGGACGGTCGGAGAAGGAAAAAGCTTAGTTCCGGGGTGGCTCAGGTATCTGTACTCGGAGCCGACATGTGGAACATCTTATATGACGGAATGCTCCGGATGCAGATGCCTGAGGACACCTTTCTGGTTGGATACGCAGATGATGTAGCAGCTGTCATCAACGCTAGGGATTATGACGTTGTACAGATGCGACTCAATCAGGTGATGCGTCGCGTGGGTGGATGGATGGAGAGCAATGGGTTAGAACTGGCAGCGGCGAGAACGGAAATCGTACTCCTGACTAAGAACCGTATCCCAAAGATACCCTTATGCAGGTTGGAGACACGACGGTGAGTGCCAAAGCAGCCGTAAGGTACCTGGGGGTAACGTTTGATTCCAAGCTGACCTTCTGGGACGGCTAGAGTGAAGTAAAGTGAGTAAAGTGGCGACTAGAGCTTCCCGAGTGACAGCGCAACATGGCAGGTTGATGACTAATGTCGGCGGCCCAGCACCCTGTAAGTGGCGTCTGTTCATAAGGACAGCTGAATCCATCATGCTATATTGCGCGGAGGAATGGGCCGATGCACTGATGGTCCAAAAATATAGAAAAAGATTGGCGGCAGTGCAGCGTAGAGATGCTCTACGCACCGCGAGCTCCTACCGTACGGTCTCCGAGTCAGCGGTGCTGGTAATCAAATGTGTTATTCCCATTTATCTCCAAGCACAAGAAAAGAAAGATGTCCACCAGAATAAAAATATTCTCGGCAGAATAGAGGCAGCTGCACAGGCCAGAGCTACCACGATGACCGAATGGCCGCTGGGAGAGGGATCCACGCGGCCAATGGAGGGCTCAACTGATCAGGCAGTTAAAGCCATGGTTCCAGAGGTCGCACTGAGAGGTTAATTACCACCTCACGCAGCTCTTATCGGAGCACGGTCGGTATCGATCCTATCTCCACAAGATGGGGAAAGTACCGGAACCGAGCTGTGCCCACTGTCACGTTCCCCGAGACGATGCGCTTCACACGTTTCTTCAGTGCGAGGCGTTTCGCCTCGAAAGGGAGTGCCTCTGGAGAGATGTAAGGCCATGTGGACCTGAAAATAGCGTCCGACTGATGCTGAAGAGCCCGGAAAGTGGTCCAGGATTTCCAATTTTTGCAAGGCCATCCTGGACCACAAACGAAGGATCGAAGAAGGCGTGTAAGGCCGCAAGGGCGAATAGAATGGAGCAGCCCAGAAGTAATGTCCTCATAGACGGTTCCTGGGTTGCATTTACGCAATCGTGAGAAGGTCTCCTCGGTGCACGCTTGCCGACCCCAACTCGCAGCTCTTTTCAGTGTTGTGGGAAGCAGTCGAAGAGAATGCACTGTGGAGATTTTAGTGGCATGCCCTCACAGGTGAGTCCCAGTCACGGGGACTGGTCCCCGGGATCCATAAAGGATTTTTCACCTCCTCGTAAAATTATTATTATTATTATTATTATTATTATTATCATTATTATTATTATTGGACTGATCAAATTGGAGTAATCGAAGACTATACAGCCAGCGATCACCAATACATCACCTTCCGCGTTGGTGATGCCACGCCAGTCAGGGTGACAGTTGAACGTCGCTTAGCCAGATGGATCGTCGCGAGGATCGACCACGAGAAGTTTTCCCAGGCACTAGAACGCGGACATCCCCTCCTGGTTGAATTACCAAGGAATGCAACGCTTTGCGAGCACGCGAAAACGGTAACGGAAGCTACAATGCATCTGATATGCCAAGCCTGAAAGCAAGCGATACCGTGGAAATTCGCGGGTCGTACTCACCGTCCGACTTATTGGTGGACGGACGAAATTGCGGAGCTGCGGCGGCCCAAAGGACTCAAAAGCGCGACCGTGATGCCACTCTTAGGATCGCCCAACGTCTAATGGCGAAGAAGACTCTAAAGCGAGCCATCAAAGCTAGTAAAGGTGGATGCTGGAAAAAGCTGGGAGAAGATCTGAACAACGATCCATGGGGATTTGAGTATAAAATCATAGTCTGCAAATTAGGCATGTTCCGTAAAAGCATGCCTATGAGCGCGGAAGTGATTGAGAGTATCGTCCATGCCCTATTCCCTACTCATCCCAAACGAAGGGATGAGCTCCTGGTTCCCGAGGATCCTGAGGCACCGCCTTTCACAAGGGCGGAGCTAGACAGAACAGTGCGCTCTCTGAAAAACAAAAATCCATCAGAACCTGAAGGACGTCTGGCAGAAGTGTTGAAATCGGTGGTACAGAGCCATCCTGAAATATATATTTATATATTTTTTATCCCTGCTGGAAGGAGGCGAGACTTGTGCTGATAAGCAAGGGCAAAGGACCATCTAGTTCTCCGTCGGCGTACAGACCCTTATGCATACTAGACACCGCCGGGAAACTCCTGGAAAAGCTGATGAGACTCCGCCTACACGCGGCGTTTATTACATCTGGTGACCTTTCCGAGAGGCAGTATGGCTTTCGGAGAGGGCGGTCAACCATAGATGCTATTCAGGAGGTATTGGAGGCGGCCGGGACTACGGAACGGGGGAATCACTTCTCCCGACCTGTGTGTCTTCTGGTGACACTCGATGTCAAAAACGCCTTCAGCTCGGTTAGGTGGACAGACGTGCTGGGGCACTGTAGAAGGACTTTAATGTACCTAAGTACCTAATCCGGATCATCGCAGATTATTTGAAGGACAGATCCATTCTGTATGAAACGGCAGAGGGCTCTAAGCGAAAAAAGCTAACGTGTGGCGCGGCCCAAGTCTCCATCCTGGGTCCCGATCTATGGAATATTTCCTATGACGGGATCCCTAGGTTGGACATGCCGGAAGATTGCTCGCTGATCCGGTATGCGGATGATGTGGCAGCTGTTATTATTGCGCTCAATATGACGCTGGCACAGACACGCCTTGATCAGACCATGTGCAGAATTGCCATTGGATGGGTGATCACGGGCTGGAACTAGCGGAGGCGAAAACTGAGATTGTACTCCTTACGATGAAGCGCATGCACAGAGTGCACCCGCTAATTATTGGGGAGATGTCGGTCCTGAGCAAGGCGTCTGTCAAGTACCTGGAGGTGATGCCAGATACGAAGCTCACCTTCTGGGAGTATATTCGGAGATCGGCGGACAAGCCGGCGGCAGTGGCGGCCTCACTTTTCAGAGTCATGGTCAACGTAGGTGGATCATGCCCTTGCATCAGACGGCTGCTACTGCGAGCTGCTGAGTCCGTCATGCTTTACGGTGCTGAAGTCTGGGCCGATGTGCTGCAATACGAAAAGTATCGCAGGCGCATGGCGGCTGTACAGAGGAGATACGCTCTTCGTGTAGTGTGTTCGTATCGCACGGTCTCGGAGGCCGCCTCCCTAGTGGTTGCCGGGGTGATCCCAGTAGACCTCCTGGCCCAGGAGCGGAAGTTCGTCCGCCAGATGAACAGGATACTTCGCCAAGCCGAAGGGAAGCAGCAAGCCAGAGAGCGCTTGCTGGCTTGCTGGCAGAATAGGTGGGAGCAAGATACGTGCGGAAGGTGGACCGCCAGACTTATAAGTCAGATGGCCCCGTGGATCGGTCGACAGCATGGGGAGGTAAATTACTATCATACATTTTTTGTGTGCGGACAGTGGGAGCAGCAGAGAGCGCTACTGGGGGAGGACGCTGGAAGGGTTACCCCGAAAGGCATCGTCCCCCTGATACTCTCCAGCCAGGAAACATGAGGAAAGGTTGCCCATCCCTTCGAGGATATCCTCAGATGGAAGAAGGCGGACCTTCCCTAGATTCTTCTATTGCTATTCTTATATCTTACTGGGATATGGTGGCGCCAAAAGGCGAACGTCCTGGTCCCCTCCCCGAAGTCATGCCTAAGGGTTGTTTTCTGGGTGGAGAGTTGAGCCAGGGAGAGGAGGTCTTCTCGGTGCACGCCTGCCGACTCTGACTTGCAGCTCTTTTCAGAGCTGCGGGAAGCAGAAGAGGGAATGCACCGAGGAGGTAGTTTTTTAGTGGGTATGCGTTTCTGTTGGTGATTCCCACATACCTGGGGAACGGTTCCCGGGATCCATAAAGGATTTTTCTCCTCCTCTATAAAAAAAATATATTATTATTATTATTATTATTATATCAGGATTATTATATATTATGCATAGGTGTTATAGAAAGATTTGGTGAATCAACATGGCTCTGAACATTTTCTTATTTGAAATATGACAAACAACACATAATACTTCAAATGTTAAGAAAGGGAGTTGAATTTCAAATTGACAATCATCTTGATTCTAGATATTAGTTAGAAAATTCAAATTGAATGAATATAAAAGATTTTTATTATTCAGAAAGAAACTGTAAATATTATTCAATATACTTCCTTTGATAGTGATTCTTTTGGTTTTCATCAACATTGTGATTTGACATGCTTCAATATCAACAAAGTAGATTTATATAAATACAATTTGATAAATAAATTATATTTAGAAGATACAGAGTTACGACATTAGGCTACTGTTACATCAATTTGCAGTTAGCTTTGGCTGCACCGACAGCACACGCACGCACATTAGAACCTTTCAAGAAATAACTAATATCAACATCAAAAGTACATATTTATTTAAAAATAATTTTCACTGCTTAAATTATGACAATATTACTGTTGAATGACCTTAAAAAATATTATGTTTTGTTATCTTATACCTGTTTTAATTATTGGTAATCAATTAAAGATATTATTCTTTTTATTGATAAAATAAATAATTTAATAAATAATATAATTTTATTGTTTTTTAAATTATTTAAAAATTCATGTGAATTTGAATTTATATCGGAACTTTCATTTATGCAGAGTGCATACACTGCATGTCTGGTGACTAGAGACTCTCGCAAGTGACAAAAATATAACATTGTATGCGAATATGTAATCTAGTGTCGATGCGTTTAATACGTATTATATATGTATAAGTTATAGCTTGCGTATAAACGAATTCAATATTCAGGAACTCGATATAAATTTATAATTTATTAATTAAAGTAACTATCAACGTTTTATATAATAATTATAATTATAACGAATTTATATAATAATGCATAAAAATGTTATTAATTTTTTAGCAATGCTATATATTATACCTAGTTTCAACCTTATTTGAAGGTAAATTTTAGTCGTAATCACAAATACATACGAAACTAACTGTTATGGGTCTTAAATACCTAAAAAATAGGTTTAGAAAATTTATCTATAAATCGGCCGAAATGAGCGGAAAAAACGTTTCCTATATGTCTCGTTACTGCCAAATATTAATACCTTGTTTCTAGGTTTCTCCATATCAAAATAGCTTGTTCATGGCTTAAAAATGTTTAGCATTTCTACGAGGGTAGGAACTGAAATATTTAAAAAAATTGTGCTTATTTTATTAAATGAATGAATATACAATGAATAGTTGAAAGTGTCAATTTTATTTGAGTAAAAAACAATTAATACACGTATGATGTATAATACGAACAAAACTGTTAAACTGTTTTATAAATTATGCAAACTAAATTAACTTTTTATTTTTTAATACTGAGTCTTGATTATTTTATACTAATTAATTGAAATTGCACTATTGTATAGTATTGTCCTTTGCAACATCACAATTTCTATCACAAAAGTAACCTCAAAATTCAATAATAAAATGTATATTTGAAACACATTATGCGTATGATAACCTTTCTATGTCTCCACTTGTCTGTTCTACGAAAACGAAATGCTCTCGAGTATGTATACGTAAGTTACAAATCTATATATATATATATATATATATATATATATATATATATATATATATATATATATATTTCTTCGTTGCCGTAGTAGCGGCAGCGTTGCCAGGATTCCATCTTTTTACAATTTCTTAATTTTTTTATTACATTTTTCTCAATAACTTTTTTAATAGGTCATGAATTATGATTTTTTTTAATTGCAATTTGTACATAAAACCTAAGCGCCTTTATGCAACCATTTTTAAGAGTTTATCACCGTTATTTCTACATTATTTTTTAAATCAAAGCGAAGTTTTGTTTAACTGAATACGAATTTCCATAATAATACATGTTAATTTTAAATAGTTATAACTTTTTAAAAATGTCATGAATTCATCTCAAATTTTACGTGTAGCTTTATAATAATTGTTTCGTTGTGTATGAGTGAAAAATTTGTTTATTTTTTGTTGGTGAAACATACTTTTAAATATCACTCAGATCATAGATGAACCTTAATCAGCTATGAATAATAGTATTTATTCCTTAATCAATTTAGGAAAGGATGATAAATTAAATGCTCTTATTCTAGATTAATTTAATATATAGATTTTCTTAACGAAAATACAAGAACTATACTACAACATTCTGGTTTCACGGCTTTTAACAATCTGTCTTATTTTTAGATTTTACCCTTACACATTTGTTCGGTAAAGGCGGGACAATAGTCGAGGAGGCGTTACACATATCGCACAGCCAATCGCTGCTTACATAACAAAATTTTGAGTATCCGTTTTCTAGTTTACAGTCGAAACCTCCTTCTTTTCGAGAAGACGAATTTAGATTCGTCTTATACAGTCTACTGGTCCGTTGCTAAACTTTAGTGCGACACAGATGGTCGTTAGGGAAAAACCCGGCGTTCTCATCGTTAATGACACTCTATAAACCCTATACTAACAGCCTTTGTCACCACCTGAAATTTCCTTAATTGCTAGCGCTTGGAGACAATACTTCCAATACAATAAATACAGGTAACGGTGTCTGATTTATATCGTCCATAATACATAGTATATATATATATATATATATATATATATATATATATACATATATATATACATATATATATTTTTTTTCTTTCACGACTTTCTATTCCAAATAACTATAAACCTTTGTTAGACTCGAACAATAATAATATCTATCTACAATACAAAATGCTTTAAGTGTGCTTTTGTGGTGGAGCCAGTCAGATTGTACTTTACAACATAAAATTTTTTTTAAGCTAATATTTTTATTTTCAGATTAGTCTACGGGGATGATTTTACACTAGAATAGTCTGACTGTCATTATAATTTTTAATTTTTATTTTTTTTATTTTTATTATTTTTGTATATTGATGTATTAATATTAATATAAAAATATATTGATATTATTACCTATTATTTTCGATTTATTGAATTAGGCTGTAAGACCAATGATATATTTATTAATTTTTACAATACAAAATGATCAAGGTGCCAAGACCGTTTAAGCATATGGCCTATACATCCTTAAATTACTAACAGATATTTAGCGTTTACACCAATTTGAGAAAATTTTTTTATTTTTTTTTTGATTTTTAGATGCATGCAAATAGAAAAAAAAGGATTTTTGAAATGTGCATTTAAAAATAAAGCAGATGCAATGTTTTATAATCATAAAAATCACATTTTCTGGACTTCTATATTTTGAAGTTAGTACTTTACAGAGGTCTGCAAATTCTAGAAATGTATTTTTTGGAATACGCAATTCTAAACTAGCCAAAAGTATAATTTTTCAATAATATTTTAATAAATTTACTCGTATGCGTTACTCATATAAATATATAAATTTTCCATGGTGCATGCACAGATTATCTAGTCACATGAATAAATAGACATAATCGTGTTACTTCGAAAAAATCTATTTATTTTTCTTAATTTCTAGTGGTATGAAACTTAAAAAACTAGGATGGTTAAAATATTAAATTAAAAATAAAACCAATATTATCGTGCCAGGATCCCACATTTCCTCGACTTTATTATTTTGAAGTTTTTAAGTACTTTACAGAGGTATGCAATGAATACACAAATTCAAAACTATCAAAAAACTACGTTATTTTGTAGTATTTTAATGAATTTATCCTAGGGTATACTCGATCCTTCGTGGCGCTATCGGGCGATTATATATATATATATATATATATATATATATATATATATATATATATATATATATTTATATATATATATATTCTGAAGCTATTTTAGAGTCTTAGAACTGGAAACATTTTCTTATGCTTTATTATGATTATACATATTAGAGAGAAAATGTTTTTGATCATTTTGTATATGACATATCTGGTATTATATATTTAAACAGCTTTTGCTTCAAATATTTCGGTGAAAAATTATTCTTAACCACTAAAATTTTATATATACGTTTTAAAATCCTGGCTAGAACAAAGTTTCTTTTTTTTGTGATTTGACATTTAGGCCAACAATAACTGAATTACTTGGTCTCGTTGAGACAATAGCTGTGTATGTATATGATTCTTACAGGATTGTTGTAATAATAAAATATATTGGGCCTGTAACTTAAAAAGATGCTGTTTTGCTGGTACGTCATTTGATATATTCTACGCCAGAAAACAATTTTGTCTATAAAATGGAAATGTGAGGTTTCCATTTCACCAACATAAAAGTATAGAGACATAAGAATTTTCTTTTATTTGAGAATTTTTTTTGCATTTTTATAAACTAATGTATTTACTAGCGGTCTCGGTCATATCAAATTTCTTAATTACGAAATATTTTCTAAATTATTTTATTTATATGGCAATGTTTATGGTTTATCATAAGCACCTTCAGATATGTTCAAAGGAACAATTTAAATTATTTGTAAGAAGCAGTTCCAATATAATTTAATAAAAGGATATTTTCTGTAGATTAGTGATTCATACTATCTTGTATTATGAAAAGATAAGTTACATCATAGTGCCTTCAAAATTCAGAATCAATTCTCGGATTTAAGATGAAGATTATCCTACGTTTATAAGTAAAGATTATCACAAAAATGTCCAGCAGGTATAAGAAAAAGAAGAAACAACCGCCCTTCATTTATTGCAAATCGCGCCATCTTCAATACGACCGGGTGTCAAAGTTTCTCCCCCTCCCCTGAAACTCAAACCTATAGCCCCGGGAAATTTTTTAGCCCTCGTCATGAGTAGAGCAAGAGCAGCTGCGCGAGCAAGGTTAGAGAAAAATGCGAAAAAATCCTGCAATATAAAAAGGACAAGGCAAAAAAGTCAGGAGAAACTGAAGGGGGTGGTCGAAGAAGGTAGGGAAAGACAGAAGCAAGAAAAGCGAGCTAACACTTGCCTTTTCCGTGGGAGCGTCCTAATCGATTGCCGCGCCCGTGCTTTCCGCCGACAAAGTTTCGAAACTTCACATCGCTGAGCTGTGGAGAGGCAGCCGAATCTGCGAACGAGTGAGATAGAAAGGGTAAAGAGATGGAGAGAGAATAGAGACGAGAGGGCGAAACGCAGATAAGGAAAATGCGGAAGCAGGAAAACAAGGATAACGCAAGAGTGCGGGGAACGAAAAGCAGAAAGTGGAGAACAGAGTTATACAAATGAAGAAGAGGAGGACAGAAGAAAAGGGAAAGAGCCCGTGAAGTCTGTAAATTTTCTTACATTTTATGAGCCATCAGAATTTCATAACCTCGAGCCAGTCCGTGTAGTACTTTGCACAAGAAAGTTTCTCTACTTTAACTGTCTGTCTTCTTTCCCCACTTTCTCTTCTTCTTGCTTTTTCCCACTTTCTTAGTTTCTTTCATGCCAGCTTTTGCTTTCCTTCCATTACCTTTGTTTCTTCTCTGTCTCACTCGCCTTGTGCTTCTTCGATCCTATTTAACTTTTTATTTTATTTTTTTTAATCCAAAAATAATCACACAGATTCCTCGATAATAAAAAGAAAAGAGAGCGCAGCAAAAGGAAACTGTGTAATGTATAAGAGCGTAAGAGGAGGCAGGGAGAGAGAAAGGGAGAGAGGGAGAAAGGGAGATGGAGAGAGAGAAAGGGAACGAGCGAGATGTAGAGAGAGAGAGAGAATATAAATAATATCTATTTGTGATGTGCTATAGAATGGATCACCGATGATGGTAATGGTAATAATACTGCTTTTTATAATGCTGTAAGTTTTGCTCCAAACTTAAAACTTCTTTAACTATTGAAATCTATGGCTTTTTATTAAATCATTTATTCATGCTAGAAAATCATTTACTCACGCGAGTCAATTTGGCGAAACCACAATTAAGCATAATATAGAAACTATACGCTTGAGGACATAAGTTCATTCCAACGTTTTTTGAAGTAAAAAATAGAGATTTTCATGAGAATAAGAGGAAAACTACAGTAATTTATAAACAATAAATGACTATAACTTGCCAATGTGAAATTGATTTATGAAATCACGCAAGCAACGATGTAGTTAGTCACTTAGTAATCTTTAATGTGACTCTTGGCATGCAGAGGCGTGTACATATGGAATCATATGAACTTACGCAGCCCCACTTTTGAACAGAGCATGATATGAGAGCGTTACTCTATTTATCAAAATATAATATTTAATTCGTGGATTATAGGTATTTGATTGATATCCTTTGACACCTATGATATATCTAATATATATCGAAAGTACTTTCATCAAAAAGATTAAGTAATATTCTAAATTACACGTAAATATTTCGAGAGATTCTATGAAATAAGCTAGTTCTATCACAGAATAGACTTGTTATTTCACATGTTCTGGAATGTTAAAATTGATTCTCATAAAAACTGATTAAGCAATCGATAAATCTGAAATTAAAATATATTACAAATTATGATATCATAACATACTATGATAATCCATAAAAATTTAATATAATTAATATTTAATTATTATAATACAATAAAGTTATATTATTAATAGTTTACACACAAAGATTAATTGCTTATTTTTGAGAACAAAACGAATAATTAAAAATAACTAATAAAACAAAAATTTTTATTTAAAAATTCAAATTTTCAAAGATATATAATGATTTCCAAGTGTATTCATTAAGTGTTCTTTATACTACGTTAACTATACACACTAGTTTAATGAACGGTTTAGTGCCTATCATTAAAAGAATTCATAGTTTCGATGCTTAAAATGTCTATAACTTTTTTGCACTTTGTGGATGGATTGAACATATATTTACTTTAATTATTAGTTTTGATTACGGCGATCACGTTGCATATTATTAAAGAAAAATACCGCAAACTAATTTAGATCAGAAATTATATTTTTATCGTGTAAGAAAAATATTAGATCGTCTTACAATTTTGAGATTTAAACTTCAACCTCGAATGGACCAAGAGAATTTTAGAACGAAATGCACATGTACTGCGAAATACGTAATTAATGCAATAAAAAGGTTTGTGAAAGAGCATAAACCAATTTCTCTCGATATGGATCCTGTCGAACCGTTTTGATGCGAGGGACACGCGCGAACCTATAATTGCAGTCATTTCTAAGCGTTCGCTTTATTAGCCGCAATAATTTTGTCGCCCTGTTTCCACGTACGATCCATTCGACCTCCCCTTACGGAACGCTGACATTCCAGCGATCTGTGAAAAAGGCTATTATGGCTCCTTCACTATTTGTTTCCGAGTGGACTAGTGGCATCATAAATTTATTTATCGATTACTATATCTTATTCTACTTCTGATTTATTTTTAGTTGTTGAAATTAAGCAATATTACTTTGTCATTATACTATTATAACTTTATTATGTACATTTATCCTGATAAATCTAATGTTAATATTTTTATACAGATTAAAAATTATAAATTGTACTTATTTTGACTGTTGTCAGTTAAATTAATAAAAAATTTTATCCGGTAAAGTCCGTAAGATCGATAACAATATTTATTAATTTAATTTTTAGATAGAGCTAAACTCAAACAATGTTGAAAATCTTAAAACGTTCTTATACACAATATAGAATTTTCTATTATTATGGTTTAAAGTACAGTTAAATCATATTGCAAATATTATTGATAAAAAAATCCTCTATTATATATAAAAACATTTAAAGCTTTATTTTATAAAGATTTTAGTAACTTGACTATAATAATATATATTCGATAAAAAAACTTGTCTAATAATTCGAGCTCAAATTTTACTCTACAAAATTTATCTGTATTTGTAAATTCAAAGATTAATTTCTACATAATTTTAAGAAAAACTTAATGATTAGAGAATCTCGATCAAAAATTACTCATAAAAATTGAATATTATTATTTACATTCAAAATGTAATATAATATAAATATATATAGTATATATATAATATAGTATAAATATTGTGTGTGAAGAATAAGTTTGTGAGTGTATAGTCTAAGAAAATTTTTGAGTTTCGAAAGAAACAAAAATCTACAAAACGTTTCGTTTATGTGCATAACTTATAAATATACATTCGCTTTTTTCAAGGTAGCTTAGCTCGATTCTACAATCGCGATACATAATCGATCGTTTGCAATACCCCAAAAATAATGAATTCAAATATATGTAATAACTTTTCTGTTAATATATATTCTCTATTCGCTAAAAGTAATCTTCGTTGCGCACCCGATGCGAATTCAAACATCCGTGACTTTCAATCCATTTCCAATTGTATTTTCAAAGTATCAGCAAACGTTTAAATTCATCCCAACGTTGTTCGTCCCGGCGACATGCAATTCAATCGTTTTCCATCTATTTTCACCGTGTGACGCATCTCCTTGCATGCTTAGTTCGACGATGCGAGTGACCAGTCCATATCTCTCCGTCTGTATCGGCTGGCATCTTCCCGCCGTACGCGTTTCCAGCAGGGGAGCGACGGGGTGATTCTAACCTATTACCCCCGTCAACTGACTGTTTCTCAGCGATATTTCACGAAAGCAAATCGAGCGCAATGGGTTAGAAGGATCGGCGGTATATGCACGTTACTATATCGCTCAACGGCCGCGGCGGCATGCGGTCTAAACAGGTGTTTAGCGGAGCGTGTTTCACGGCTCGCATCATAGTTATTTCCACATTTGAAGACCGAATGGACTTATGACAGCTAGAACAAATGCAATGTAAGAAAGTGGGTAGGAGAAAGAGTGAAGGTAGCAATAGAGAGAGAGAGAGAGGGAGAGACCCGTGTAGAAATTTATTCTCGAATCTAACTAGTATCAGGTGAGTTTTCCTTATCAAATGTTCGGACCAAGAAGGGAAATCTAGTCTGATCCTATTTCCGATTTATCCCACTTTTAATAGCATTTTTAATAGGGAACGAGCTTAGATTTTGGTAGGTATACCAAGCTAGAAACTAGACTGATTCTAGTCAGAAAATCTAGAAATTAAGACGATTTATAAATTATTCTAATTTTGTTTCCTCGATCAAGTGAATAATTTTTTGACTCTTTAATATTTATTTATTTAAAATAAAAAAATATATTTACGTATTTAGGTGACGCATACCATTTAATTAGCATTCATAAATTATTTTCTATATGACTATTACGTATTACGATTTACAATAACAATTAATAATTATTAATATTTTTTATACACTAATTATTGTAAATTTTAATGTGAAACACCTCTGTTGAACATATAAATTATTTTATTTCGATGAAAAAAATTCCGACCTCCGCTAAGTATTGAACCCACGACCCTACGATTCGCAAGCTAACGTATTATTCACTATGCTAAAATGCAATATGCGATTACTATACTATAGTTTGCATATGACCGTAAAGCACTTAAGATAATATAATGATTTTATAAACACAAGATAAAACATACAAAGGAAATCAATTTTTTAAATTCTTTCCCATGTTGGAAAGATCTGCGGGTGTTTATATACAATATATATATATGTACAAATACAAGCGCGCGCGTGCACACACACACACACACACACAAAAGCGCGCTCTCATTTATTATATATATATATATATATATATATATATATATATATATATATATATATATATATATATATAATATCTAATTTTCGTACACATAAGGTCTTGATTAGAAAAGACGTCGTTCTTTCCAATATTAGAAAAAGTTGAGGAAATCTAACTAGAATCAAAATAGAAAGTCTAACCATTTCCTGAATTCTCCTACTTGGCAGATTCCGTCTAGAAAAACGCCATTCTTTCCAAAGTAGGGAGAAGTTAAGGAAATCTGAGTAGATCCTAGATAGAAAGCCTGATAATTTCCTTAAGTTTTCTACTTGTAAAATTTTGACTAGTGAAATCACGTATTTCTTTCTAACATCAATAAAAGATAAGGAAATCTGAATAAAGTCGAGAAAGCAATAATTAATATATGACGATTATTAGATGATCGTAGGGAAATCTTACTCGAATCTGGCGAGTATTACCTACATGAAGAAATCATCAGTAATACTGACTAGGATCTAGCCCGAGCTAGGGATATACCGAGTATATTTCTGCACGGGGAAAGATAGGGATCGAGAAAGGAAGAGAGAGAGATATGATCAGAATGAGTGTGCTCTTATAATTTATGAAGTTGAGAAAAACTTTTTGCGAAAGGAGCGAGATAGCCTGAACTAGAAGTGGCAGTTTAAGAACTGCTCATATTGGTATTGGTCAACGTTATTTATTGATTTCATTAATCAAGCCATGTTTGTCGTTACTGGCTTGGCGTCTACGATTCTATGATAATTACTTTTAATAGTGGAGTAATTAGTAATTTATACTGTCTAAAACTTAAAAAATACTTGTGTCAACTGTTTTTTATCAAATTCACAAATATTTTTACCGATATTGCAGCCTCCCCACTATGACAATCACTGTGATAGTGATTCTACCTCCGTAGAATCAAATATATAGAATATTTATGAATACATCTACCTTGAAAGGTAGATCTTCATAGTAGTTATAGCCGTAACAATTTTATATTTTAGATTCTACGAGATGGTTCTAAATAAAGGACAGTCTGATTGCTATTATAATTATACTATTTTATACAGACTGCAGGACCAATACAAATATTTATTACATAATTTATATTGTCATCTCGTTTTGCTCATCTATAATTTATATTTAGTTATCGTAATTGTTAATCTAATGTGTAAAATCGCTGTTCATTACTTACATGAAAAATGCATTGGTAAAACGAATTTAATATCACAAGTTTTTTTGTCGGCTAAACTTGAACAATATTCAAGCAAACTAATTTTATTTCATTCTATATATTGATATTCTTTCATACTGACATCGTCATCAATTTCACTTATCAAATATATCAATTACAAAAATATTGAGTATATCGCACATTCCTATTATAAAGAACTTTCTTAATAATTATGAATTTTTCATGATTATTGATGTGCGGAAAATAATGGAATATTAAAATTACTATAAAGTGTAATAAAGTGTCTGTGTTGAAATTCTGATCGTTTATTTAAAATTTTTAAATGCAAACAATTTAATTGACCTACAAGATTAAGGACGCTAGTAGCGAAATTCATATATCCAATTCCTCGAGCTCTGATGCTCACAGATCAAAATATTTATATAATATTATTTTATGTTATTATTGTCAATGGAAAAAAGTAATATGTTCTATAATAGATTATTCAATTTACATATTATTTAAAATTTTTTCTTATCAAAAAATTTACTCTTAAGATTAAATACTTAAAGAACAAGTTTTAAATACAAATTTCAGTATTATTTAATGACATACATATAATATTAACTAGCTAATAATTATTAAAAAATTAAGATTCTGTGGGTGCGAAAATTCAATTGACTGAAATCTGAATTGTACACATTACAACAATTCCAAAAAAGAAGGAACCATTATTAGAACACATAGAAATTCGAGACTAAAATACTCACAACTAGGAAGCTACTTGGTCAGCGCCAGCAGCAATCAGCATGTAAAAAACTTATGCTAATTGTTCCCGAAAGCAGCTCTGACTCACTTACACGAGAATTAATAAAGGGTACCGACGTCCTCGATCTTCGTCCCTTTCAAATGCACATAAGCGACTCGATTTCCGCAGGTGTCAACGTCACCGAAAGCCGTGCAATCCTCACCATTCCTCTCGGTTTCTGCGTTCACACCTACCTGACTCTGTTTTGTTGACCAGCACACAAATTACCGTCGCATGAGTTTGCCCTGGTAAGCGACGGCTCCTGAAACTTCCATGCGATTGAACTCGTGTGAAATATCGACCGTGTGCGAAATACGGAAAGAGAAACAGCGATTACCGAAGCGCGAAAAGAAAAAGAAATTATAAGAATGGTACAGGAGGAACTAAAATGGGTATCGATGGATAAATAAAAAGCCTTCAAACATGGAATTCGGTGTATAAGAATCCTCTTCTTATCTTATTTTTATTGTCATTTTTTTTTTTACTCGTGCATACCCGCGTGTAACTTGTTTTCGTATGATGATAGTCACGATATTTGAAAGCCGCTGACGAAATATGGAATTAAAGAGAATGAGATAGAGGGGTTGATAAAAGAATGCAGTGACGACAGTGGTGTAGCAAAAGCGGCGCACAGCTCACGACACACGGATATGTAACAATCGCGGCGCTCGCGCACCGTGGGAATATCTCGCGGGTACTTGTCTTGAGCAGCAGCCAGAAGCCGTGGAGACCGTTATCTCTCTCTCTCTCTCTCTCTCTCTCTCTCTCCTGCAAGAGAGAGAGAGAGAGAGAGAGAGACAGAAAGAGGCGGCAGAGAGAGGGAGAGAGAGAAAGAGTGGAGGAGAGATCGCGAGGAGAGACGGATTGAGCTAGGCGTTCTGGTGGTAGGAGGGAAGCGAGAGGCAGTTTCCTCCTCCTCCTCCTTCCATGGAACATAACCGGCGCGTAGCACACTGAGGGCGGGGGTTTCTGGTACCGCCCCCACCCGTGAATCGTCGGCTCTGATTGGACCACCCCCGATATGTTCCTCTCTTATGTCCGCAGAGAGATCGCTCACCCTCTCCCCAGCGCTTCCCTTGGTATCTCATTCCCTCTACCTCCCCCACTCTGGCACTCTCACTCTCTCCTTCCCTCTTTCGCCCCTCTTGTACTTCCCCGGACGAAAGCAAGTTTTCTCCACCGCGTAGGGAGAGTAAAGGCTCAGTCCTCCTCCTCCGTTCCTCTCTCGCAAGCGTGGTAGCTTTCATCATTTTCCTCTTCTACCTTTTCCTGTTCTTTTTCGAGAGTTCGGCGTTTGCCTCCACTTCTACTTCTGTCGTATAGTCTTGTATTTTTCTTCTTTTTTAGGCAACGCCAAGAAAGAACATCTCCTTTTTCTAGCCTCTCTCTCTCTCTCTCTCTCTCTCTCTCTCTCTCTCTCTCTCTCTCTCTCTCTCCCTCTGTCGACATCGAATGTACTATAGCGGCAAGGATTTTTTCTAGAAAAGGAAATGTTCTAGCTCAGTGATGCCTGAGCGCCATCGACCGATTCTTCGGGAGTATTTTTTATTTTTAAACCCCTTTTCATCTATACGTGGCTTGCCGACACTACCGCGGCTCCTAATCGCGTAACGGGCTACGTAAAGCACCCGCCTGGTTAGAGTACGTATGCGTTCTAGTTTCTGGTGTTCAAAATAGTGAAAAATTCGTAATAGATATAAAAATATACATATAATCTAAAATAAGTTATAATTTTGACGAGTCTAAAATAAAATTTAACGTAATATTAAAAATATATATATTTAAGCTTAATAGATTTTCCTATACTTTCGACAATTTCAATCGTCAAAAATCTATAATAACAGACATAAATAAAGTATATAACAGATTTTTATAGTAAATAGAATCTGAATTCTGATAGTGGCCAGGATACGAACATGTAGAAGCGTTATATTAATGACTGATTTTAAATTTTAGTTTCCACTTATATTTCGCTACAGAAAATCATATTTTTGAATTTGTATATTTTATTTGCACAATACTTAAAGTCAATGACAATCAATCTTTTTGCATTAATTATTAGGATATCTTGAAATTGTAAATAAGAAAAATTTTATTTTTGTAGAAAACTACTATTTCATTTGACGAATATTTCGTATAATAACAGTTTTTCACTATAATTCACTATATAATAAAAAATGGTTATACCATTTAACAAAGAGGAGGAACACGGATTGTTTCTTTTATAGGATAAAAATCGATCCTTCTACAACGATCTAGCGGCTCTGCGTGGCCAGGGATCTCTAATGAAGCGAGGAGACTCGAGACCTCGTTCCGATGCGTGCCTGACTTCCGCGTGGTATTAATTGCCCGACTGCCGAGCAAAGTTTCACCGCGGCGCACATTCTTCGACAAATTAGACCACGTCATGGGGCGAGTATCAAAGCTTGCCGCAGTATTTATAACACGAGTTCATTTCTTACACTCCACATATTGCACAATCGCAAACATTCGCAAATTTGATAGTATGCTGGTCTAGCGCTTTTATGCCTGGAGCGGGGAAGTAAAAGTTGCAAGCCGAGTATATGCGAGCATGCTTCGTGACTTAGTGCCTTTCGGGAAAAGGGCTGGTTTTTGTTAATCCTACTGTTCGTACTATACAGTTGTTGAAGCACATTCTGTTGAGGCAAGCTGGTTTTAAAAGCAGATGGTTTTCAAAGATTTGATGATGCTGATAAAAATCGAGCGAATATTTCTCGGCAATAAGCTTTTTGAGAATCCAGAAATAAAGAATATCCCGTGTAGAAATCTATTCTCGAATCAAAATAGTATCGGGTTAGTTTTCCTTATTAAATGTTAGGATCCAGAAGAGAAAGCTAGTCTCATCCTAGTTCCGATTTGTCCCACTATGAATAGCATTTTATATAGAGAACGAGTTTAGATTTTGGTAGGTATACCAAGTTAGAAACTAGACAGAATCTAGTCCGAAAATCTAGAAATTAAGACGATTTATAAATTATTCTAATTTTGTTTCCTCGATCAAGTGAATAATTTTTTGACTCTTTAATATTTATTTATTTAACATAAAAAATATATTAACGTATTTAGGTAACGCATACCATTTTATTATAATTTATAAATTATTTTCTATACGCATTATTACGTATTCCGATTTACAATTAACAATTAATAATTATTAAAATATTTTTTCACACTAATTATTGTAAATTTTAATATTAAACACCTCTGTTGAACATATAAATTATTTTATTTCGATGAAAAAAATTCCGACCTTCGCTGAGTATCGAACCTCACGACCCTACGATTCGGAAGCTAACGTATTATTCACTATACTAAAACGGCATATGTGATTACGATACTAGACTTTGCATATATAATCGTACACCATTTAAGATCATAAAATAATTTTATAAACACAAGATAAAACATACATGGTACATCAATTTTTTAAATTCTTTCCCATGTTGCAAAGATCTGCGGGTCTTTATATATATATATATATATATATATATATATATATATATATATATATGTGTGTGTGTGTGTGTGTGTGTGTGTGTGTGTGTGTTGGAAGATCCAGGAAAAAGGTTATCTGGATAATAAAATAGGCACTTTTATTGATCTAAATCAAGTAATAGTCACAATATATTGAAAACCTTATAATACCATATACACTTGTAACACAGTAAATACTTAACTCTACGTCAACTCTGACACACGCACACGCGTCCTGATCCTTATACGATCCTTCCTCAAAAATTTCTGCCTCTCCTCACCTGTCGCTCCTAACTCATAACCTTTTGATACCTATACTTGTTCCGACCTGTCTAATTACTTTTCTTCCCGAGTTTTTCTGCACGCTGTCTGTCAATCGCGCAGTTCATACACACACAAGTACCATTACATTAAGCGGTACACCACGCACGCTGCATTATGCCTCTAATATATATATATATACACACACACATATATATGTATATATATATATATATATATATGTGTGTTTGTGTGTGTGTGTGTGTGTGTGTTTTTTTTTTTTTTTTTTTTTTTTTTTATTAGGCGTAGGCAGAGCAAGCTCTGCACTAGTGGCCTGTCGAAACCAGCATCCCGCCGGAACTATCCGAGAATATTACTTCGGCGGGGCTGTTAGTTAGCCTATACGAATCCTCTTCTTATGACACTATCCTACGTCCCCCATCCACACAGGTGATCAGGGGTTCGGTGTTCGTCCTCTGTATCTTAAAATAGAATCAGTTAGCCTGGTTCATCCTGGGCCATTCGCCTAGTTCTATCGGCATATCTAAGTTTGGTAATCACCTCTTTTGCGAAACTGGCTACTGCCTTCCAGTTTTCAGAAGATTCCAGCATTATTGATAGGATGCTCTCTGGTCTTATTGGCTTATTGATGATGTTCATCAAGTGCTCACGTTGTGTTCTAAAACGAGGGCAGCTCACTAATATATGCTCGGTATCCTCGATAAAAGTCGGACAGATGGGGCAGAGATCATTATTATCCAGGTGAAAGCGGTGGAAATAGGACCTAAAACAACCATGTCCAGTCAGCAACTGAGTTAGGTGGAAATCTAATTCCCCGTGTTTCCTGTTGATCCATCTGTGTATGTCTGGAAGGATACGATAAGTCCATCGGCCTTTGCTAGAATCGGTCCATCGTTTTTGCCATATTTCTATAGAACGATGACGTTCCACATTTCTAGCACCTTGTAGAGAATCCACTGCGGCCTTACATATGTTATGCAGCCTAGCCAGTTCATCTGCAGCTAAATCAAAAGGAAGAATTAAAAAAGGAAGAATTAAAAAGTACCTCAGCAGCGTCGGTGGATACCGTCCTGTAACCACTAATAACACATATACAGGAGCGACGACACAATACTGTTTAGTGCCACCTTTCCATCTCTTACCACTGATTGCATTTCTTGCGGTACACACTACCAGTTTAATGGCATCGACTGTTGATTTTGATTTCCGAAATCCAAATTGGCGTGAGGATAAGCCGTGCAATCCTTTAGTGAATGCTTCCAGTCGGCTACATATTATTTTTTCAAATATTTTACCTACCGTGTCGAGCATATACAACGGCCTGTATGATGAAGGATCATCAAGTGGCTTATTGCCCTTAGGTAAGAGGACTAACCTTTGAGTTTTCCAGCAATCAGGAAAAATACCTTCAAGAAGACAAGCATTATATACTTTTAGAAATATAGCTGGATTCTTCTGTATCGCCAACTTAACTGCCGCATTAGGGATACCATCAGGGCCAGGGGCAGCATTGTCTCTAGTCTTAGCGTAAGCATTATGTAGCTCCATTTCTGTTATAGGAGGCATATCGTCCGACTGTTGCGTGCGCAGTACAGTCCCATGGGTGTCATTGGGAAAGAGAGCGGAAACAATCTTATCAATCAATACCGTGCTAGTGGGTTGTATTGGTGCCCTACTCAATCGTGCCATGACTGTTTTGTATGGTCGTCCCCATAAGTCATTGTTGGCCTCTGCACACAGTTCAAGCCAGCATCGACGCTTGCTTGCCTTAATGGCCTTGACAAGCGCTCTCTGTGCTTCTTTAAATAAACTATTAAACGTATTACGATGGGTGCGGGCTCTCTGGGCAAGTCTACGTGCGCGATGACATTGTTTGCGCAATTCTGCAATTTCATTTGTCCACCAGTAGACAGATTGACGATGTTTAAATCCGCTCTTAGTCCTAGTCATCGATGCATCATATGCTTCAGAGATATGCTTCATGAGTGCATTTGCCAGATGGCCTGGTGCACCATATTCTAAACGCTCTTCTGATATTATAGTGGCGAACACTTCACAGTCTAGCGATCTGATGTTCCATTTCCGTGTGGGCATCCACTCATTGCACTTGTTCTTTACTTTCTTCTCTGCAATCTCATACAAGATCGCCCTGTGATCACTGTGGGTGTAAAGGTCGCTTACTCTCCAATTAAGGAAATGTGTGTGTGTGTGTGTGTGTGTGTGTGTGTGTGTACATGTAAAAGTATGAATGTATGTCCTAAGTATGTGGTAAAACTATTGTACCGGTCGCCTTCAAAATAGAACCACGCATTCTATACGATTAGGGTTGATGATAAGCATTTTTTTAAAGTTTCAACATCAAAAAATTTCGAAAAAGATAGAAAGTAATTTAACAACGATTTCAAGAATAGCACAAACTGAACAAAGATGTGGCATGAATCTGCAAAATTTATAGACACTAGCATCCTCCGTCTCGGCTTCGTACGAGATAATAATTTAAACGATTCCTTAAACTAATAATATGTCTGTACAACATATTCTATAAAAATCTATAGTCCTATTGACCATTTGATTCTATGATAATATTTCTAAAGAAAAATTAATAATTCTGTCTTAGGGAATAAAATGAAATCAAATTATAATTATAATAACATCTAATTGCCAACGCAGATATATATTTATATATCAATATATATAATATAAATGAAACAAAATAAAATTAAAAAGAAATAATTTTCGATTCAGATTTATATTCATAGATTGAAACAGATGGCCAAGTGCATTTTATATGCGTCCCTATATATATATAGAACAGCATATATAGTTTACACAAATATATCTAAAACTCTAAAAATAATAGTAAATAAAAAGTTTTAACGCAAATGTAGCTTAATAAAGTAATGAGATCATTAATCAATAGCCAAGTTTATTTTTACATAATTTGGTCCATGCATGGACTCATGAGAAGCAGTTAATTATCTTGAATCATCGACGTTTTTAGGTGAACATTCTTCTGCTTATATATAGACTTATATATAGCTTATATATAGACTCTAAAATAAAAGTACATAATCGTAGTGAAAATTGTTTACTTTTTCGCGTTTTGGAGTGCACTTTAATCATGTTTCTCTTATAGGAAACGTACTTTTCATTGCTTCAGTGGATATACATTCCAGATTGTTGCATCCTAAAAATTAATAAATATTTTTTTATTGGTCTTACACTCCAATCAATTCAATCTAAAAATAAAATAAAAATAAAAATAAAAATAAATAAAAAAATAAAACAAAAAAATAAATAAAAAAAATAAATAAAAAAATAAATAAATAAAAAAAAAAAAATAAATAAAAAAATTAATAAATTCTAAAAATTATTATAAATGAACTTAGATGTATTGTAGAACAAGATGGAAAAAGAATTTTACGAGGATAAATGCCAACTGATGGATAAATCTGCAGTTGTAGCACGCGCTTTTGAGGAACCTGGAACAGGATGGATATCTCGCGCGGTGCACAGTCGTCGAATAACCAAATAAATTTTCCAGAACCTTATTGTCATTTGAATAATTCTTGTCATATTTAACTGTTATATTATTCTTTGACAGAGTGTGGTGCGATTGTAAAATTTTTTTGTAAGTTTAAAATCACTTTTAAATACAGCACCTTCTAAGCAACTCTAACATATTATAATAGGAAAATGTATTTCTAATAAATTAAAGAGACTCTATATATTATTTTTCTAAATTAAATATATTTATGATAATCAAATTAGAAAAATGAATGTTATAGACAAAGTTCTTCGAATTTTATGCCGAAAAGCAGTAAATATAAAAATGAAGATATAATATACAGTAGAGAGTTTGTTAAATATTCTTTTAAACAAAATGTGGAGACCTATCTACAATAAATTTTTTACATTCCATTTTTTTTTGCTTTAAAACCAGAATTTTATGAGCAAAATTACAAATTAAAAAGTACTTGTAACATGTATTATTTGAGCAACGGGGTAGATCCCTGACGTATCGACCATAACTTGGAATGATTATAGTAGCTGAAAACGCTTCTTATTAATTGCGATTTTCTCGATAATTATTAGCTTTACAGCAAAAATGGATAAAACATAAAAAATTAATTTGAATAGGATCTACAACTTTTGTTTGAACAATTTTTTCTGAACTCAAAATTATTCCTTAAAACTTTGGTTTTATCATTTTTACAAAATTTAGATGCCTGGTGTTGCCACATCTAGATTAGGTGCGGCAGCGGACGATCGCTCCACTCTTCAGTACATTCAAAGGAATCATTTAAACTAATTTTTGGCTGACGATATTTGGTCACTAAAATATGTCGCTGGCTCCCGGACTATACAGAATGCCTCTTACAAGGAGATTCCAATGGCAGTATAACATGTGAATATATATATACTAGCATCCCCCGTCTCGGCTTTGACCGAGATAATAAATAACCGATTTCATAAACAACTCAATCATATCTAAGTAAAAAGTACTCATATATACAAATCTATATTTCTATAAATAATTGGCCGTAATTTACCTAATGTCGGTTCCGTATAAAAATCTGCTTTAATGTAGCGTCCACATCAAAAAGTCAATATTTTGCCGACCATTTTATACAAAATATATATATATATATATGCATATTAAATACGACTTCAATGGAAAAAATTGTACTTTCGAGTTCGAGCGATAGAAAAAGATGTGCGTGTCTCGAAGCGACGTTCACAGAGAGCATCATGTTCGGACTGTAGGAAATGTCTCGGATTGCTATAGAGAGTTTTAAATTAGGGAGCTAGAATACAATGTCTAGTTCTCCCGGGACGACTCTCACTGCGAGTGTGCGTGTTCGAATGATAGACTACGAATCTCTTCATAGCAGTCGTATTGACATACCGGGATATTGTTTCCCACCATCTATACACGACACTCCCCGTAGAAGTCGTTTCAAAACACCTGGAAATCGCATTCTATCATCCGAACACGAAACTCCCCATAGAAGTTGTCCCGACATACCTAAACATTGTTTCCTACCAACTAAACACGATAGTCCCAGTAGAAGTCGTCCCGAGAAAGCTAGCAAGGCTTCCTAACGACTAAACACGATACTCTCCGTGGAAGTCGTTCGGAAATAGTACCGTCTCGACATGAATCTTCCCATAGAAATTAATTATATCATATTGGGTCGTCGTTTTCTATCAACAAAATATAATATTTCCCGTAGAAATCGCCCAGAGACACCTGGACATCGCATTCTATCATCCAAACACACAACTGCGTATATAAATTGTCTTGAGGCAACGGGATATCGTAATTAACCGTCCGTACATGCCAGTACAATATTTCTCAGTAGAAACTGTATTTAAAATGTGTATATATAATATGCACAATATAATATACATACAACATATATTACATATTTCGTATATTTTCGTTTTTTCAATTAAATACCGTGAATATTTTCGTAGTGATACCAACTGAAATTCAAGCAAAATGGTATGACGAATAGCATATTTTTTAAGCAGACGATGAATATTTCCTTTTTATGCAGAAGTGACGATATAATATATATATAGTTTCGAGGTTGTTGGTAAAAGAACCCTATTTTGCAATCATTTCTTTTGTTCAAACTAAAAAAAACAGTCTCTTGTCACAATTCTGAAGTTAATATAATGTATAAAAACCAAAATATAATTGTCGTCACACATTTTATTCAGTATGATTTGGCATACAGAACCATTTTATCAGAGAAGGAGAAAAAAAGACAGAGAAATTGAGAGAGAGAGAGAGAGAGAGAGAGAGAGAGAGAGAGAGAGAGAGAGAGAGAGAGAGAAATTTTCTCACGTAAGGGAAAAGAAAATTTACAAATATCAAAAGAGATCCAGAAGGTGTGAGTGTAGTGTCAGATTAACATGAAAAACAAAAAAGGTAATACCGACTAACGCCACACCTTCTGTAGGATACGAATCCCAAAGTTGGGTATAAACATTCGTTTGAGCTGGCCTTGTATTAATACTTTCAGCAGACTACTTTGAGTTGATGTTCGTGATTTAAGGCGCCACCTAGTGGCCGCTGGTGAAACTGATTGTTAAAACCATTAACTTAATTTTTTGATGAAATTAAAATGATTTTCAATAGAAAACATAGCCTATGCCCTTCTCGAGATAATATAGAATGTATATGTCAAATTTCAGAACAACCGGAGCAGTAGTTTTTTCGGTTATCGTGTACAAACAAATATACGCTTTGTCAATTATAATGATATGATATGATATGATATGATATGAAGTATGATATAATATGATATGATATGATTCAAAATAAATATATCAATTTTTATAATTATATATTAACATTAAAATTTGAATTTGAAATTTCGAAATTTTGTCATGATTTAAATGGGTCAAATAAATAATAGTTTTAAGGAGGTTGTACTTGTTGATACTACATATCAAAGAGGGGACCCAATAGAAATTAACTTCAATTTGTTTGCTTAAATAATTAATAATTCATAAATGTATATTAGTAAAAAAACAAAACACAATTTATATTCGATACCACTTCTAACAATTTATATTGAAATTTACATTTTTGGTTATATGAAATGGTATATCATATCATATCATATCATATCATATATCATATCATATCATATCATACTAATTTATAAAGACAAAGCGTGTGTCTGTTTGTACGCGATAACCGAAAAAACTACTGAACCGATTGTTCTGAAATTTGACATATAGATTCTATATTGTCTTGAGAATGGCATAGGCAATGTTTTTTATTGAAAATCATTTTACTTTCATCAATAAATTAAGTTAATAGCTTTAACAATTAGTTTCACCAGCGGCCACTAGGTGGCGTCTTGAATCACGAACATCAATTCAAAATAGTCCGCTTAAAGTATTAATACCAGGTCAGCTAAAACGAATGTTCATATTCAACCTTGGGATTCGTATTTAAAGGAGGTGTGACGTTCGTCGGTATTACTTTTCTTGTCCTTCAGGTTAATCTGACATTTCTCTCACACCTTATTGATATCTTTTGATTTTTGTAAATTTTATTTTCTCTTACGTGGGAAATCTCTCTGTCTCTCTCTCTCTCTTTCTCTCTCTCTCTCTCTCTCTCTCTCTCTCTCTCTCTCTCTGTCACTATCTCTTTGTCTTTTTTTCTCCTTCTCTTATAAAATCGTTCTGTATGCCAAATGATACTGAATATAGTTTGTGACGAGCAATTATATTTTTATTTTTATACATTCTATTAACTTCAGAATTGTGACAAGAGACTATGTTTTTTTTAGTTTGGAAAGAGGATTCTTTACCAACAACCTCGAAACTATGTATATATAAATAAAATATATTGTCACTTCTGCATAGAAAGGCAATATTCATCGCCTATTTAAAAAATATGCTATGCATATACCACCATTTTGCTTGAATTTCAGTTAACAGCACTACGAAAATTTTCACGGTATTTAATTGAAAAAACGAAAATATAAAAAGTATATATATAT
The DNA here is from genome assembly GCA_018907035.1 of Sycobia sp. Sy_11. Taxonomy (NCBI): domain Eukaryota; kingdom Metazoa; phylum Arthropoda; class Insecta; order Hymenoptera; family Epichrysomallidae; genus Sycobia; species Sycobia sp. Sy_11. The sequence continues at coordinate 724,817 of JACCIC010000237.1, read as the reverse complement.
ATATATATATATATATATATATATATATATATTGTATGTAGATTATATTGTACATATTATAGATATACATATTTTAAATACGGTTTCTACTGAGTAATATTGTATTGGCGTGTACAGGCGGTTGATTACAATATTCCGTTGCCTTAAGACGATTTCTATACGCAGGTGTGTGTTCAGATGATAGAATGGGATGTCCAGGTGTCTCTGAGCGATTTTTACGGGGAATATTGTATTTAGTTGATGGAAAACGAGATCCAGGTATGTGGAAATCAATTTCTATGGGAAGATTCATGTCGAGACGGTACTATTTCCGAACGACTTCCACGGAAAGCATTGTGTTTAGTCGTTAGAAAGTGGTGCTAGCTTTCTCGGGCTGACTTCTACTGGGACTATCGTGTTTAGTGGGTAGGAAAAGATGTTTAGTTATGTCGGGACAACTTCTAAGGGGAGTTTCATGTTCGGATAATAGAGTGCGATTTCCAGGTGTTTTGGAACGACTTCTACGGGGAATTTCGTGTTCGGGCGGTAGAACACGAAGCCCAGGTATGACGCGACGATTTCTACGTTGAGTATCGTGCTTAGTTCATAGGAAACGATGTTCAGGTATGTCGGGACAACTTCTACGGGGAGTTTCGAGTTTGGATGATAGAATGCGATTTCCAGGTGTTTTTGAACGACTTCGACGGGGAATTTCGTTTATAGTTGGTGGGAAACAATGTCCAGGTATGTCAGTACGACTTCTATGAAGAGATTCGTACTCTATCAGTTGAACACGCATACTCGCAGTAAGAGTCGTCCAGGGATACCTGGACATTGTATTTTACCTCTCCAACACAAAACTCTATATAGCAGGCGACCCGAGAAATTTCCTATAGCCCGAACATGATACTCTCCGAAAACGTCGTCAAGAGAGACGTGGACATCTTGTTCTACCGCTTGAACTCGAAAGTAGAATTTTCTTCATCCAAGCCATATATATATATATTTTTTTTTTTGTATAAAATGGTCGGCAAAATATTGACTTTTTGAAATGTATGCTACATTGAAGCAGCTTTTTATACAGAAGCGACGATAGGTAAATTACGGTCAATTATTTATAGAAATATAGATTTGTATATATAAGAGTACTTTTTACTTAGATATTATTGAATTGTTTATGAAATCGGTTAAATTATTATCTCGGGCGAAGCCGAGACTGGGGATTCTAGTATAGATATGCTAATTTAAATAATGTTAATTATTTTTTAAAATTAATTTTGTTCAATAAAAATCGATAAGACCACAACTCTACATATATAACGAAAACCCCTTATAATATTAAAATAATTGGATTTATGTTTGATAATTCAATAACTACGAGAAAAATCTGAAAATTGTAGACTGAAGAGGGTTTAATTTAAAAAATTATTTGGTTAATTTGATGCTTTTATTTGAACATTCTGTATAATTAATGTTTCAAAATAATTATACAATTTTCTTCTTGCATAGAAAAAAATAGAATATTCAAAAAAATATGAAATTAATCTTATAATTTGTTTTCACAAATTATTTTTAGTATGATTTGACATACATCCATCTTGTAAAAGAAGACACAGAGAGAGAGAGAGAGAGAGAGAGAGAGAGAGAGAGAGAGAGAGAGAGAAAGCATTTTTCACGTGAGAAAAATTAAGAAATGTACAAAAATCAAAAGATATCCATAAGGTGTGAGAGTAGCGTCAGATTAACCTGAAGAACAAAAAAGGTAATACCGACTAACCTTACACCTTCTTTAGGATACGAATCCCAAAGTTGGATATGAACATTCACTTGAGCTAGCCTGGTATTAATACTTTAAGCCGACTACATTAAGTTGATGTTCGTGATTCAAGACGCCACCTAGTAGCCGCTGAGGAAACTGACCACTAAGACTGTTAACTTAGTTTATTGTTAAAAGTAAAATAATTTTCTAGAAAACACATAGCCTATGTCCTTCCCAAGATAATAAAGAATCTACATGTCAAATTTCAGAACAATCGGTTCAGTAGTTTCTTCGGTTATTGCGTACAAATAAAAACACGCTTTGTCTTTATAAATGAGTATGATATGATATGGTGTGATATGATATGATATTATACGATATGATATGATATGATATGATATATATAGTGCAAATTCGTGTAGCTACTTTTACTAATCTGTGTTTACATTGGAATTATTGGTAGAGTAATCATCTATTAGAGTTCTTACGAATATAATATGTATAAGCATTGCATCAATAAACAATATGGCGCAATAAATGTAGCAGCAATCTAAGACCCTTTTTTTACCTTCGTTTTATGAGATCTTTCGAACGTTTTACATATGTTTTATGAGAACTCTCGTACCTGCAAGAAGGACCAACACTTTTTTCAGAGGACCTTCCAATATGAGTACATCCGTCGAAAAAGTAACATCGCTGCAGAATTGCATTTACTAATAAAGATTTGTTAATTTTCTAAAATATATTAATTATTATTTTATATTTAACACTAATCTGTATATACAGAATAAATAAAGATATTTATAATGAATAAAATCAGACAGGTTATGGGCCTAGGCACAGGTGTTCATATATAGAGATTCTTTTGTAAGGAATTGTGTGTTTAAGAAATAGTTAACAAAATCAGTAATTGGGTTAGTAAAAATTCGTTAAAATTCAAAAATGGCAGATTCAATAATAGTGTCGTTACAGTAGCTTAATGGTACTAATTATGCTGTTTGTAGCCAGAAAATGGAGATGCTGCTCATAAGAGGTAATTTACGGAAAGTCGCAAAGAAGAGCTTGTGGCTCCTGCTGACACACTGTGGACAAAGAAGGACTCGCGAGGATATGCTACAATATGTCTCTTCATCGAAGATGGCCAATTACTATATATTAATAGTGCTCAATCGACTAAGGAAGCCTGGTATAGGCTAAAGTACCACCAACATAAGGCTTCTCTGACAAGTATTATATTGTATATTTATATAAAAAGTTATTTAATGTACGCTTGTCAAAAGATAGTGATATGGAAAATCATATTTCAGAGATAAAGATTATAATCGACAGGCTAGAGCATTGTGTGAAGAGCTGAAGGAATGACTTCAAGCTGCTGTGCTCCTTAGCAGTCTGCTCGATTTATATAGCACTTTAATAAATAAGAGTGTCTAAGAAGAATAAATGAGAATAAAAGAAAATCAATGTGTAGAAGGCACCAGTCATACCATGTTAGAATCAGTATATAAGAAGATAATTCCAAAAAAGGAGAAAGAAACTCTCGCATGTTATTTCGGTAATAAAAATGTCATCTAAAAAAAGGTTGCAAGAAATACGAGGGTTGAAAGGATACGAAGGAAAGTGAGAAGGCTAATAAATTATTAGAACGCTTAAGTCCTGAAAGACTATACTTTCTTTTAATGGTTAAAGAAAATTTCTATGAAAAAAATTGCTTAAGTTTGCAAGAAAAAAGCAAGCACAGACTAGATCGTCGATTCAAAAGCGACAAGCGATATATGCATCACAAGGGATTTTCTAACCGATTTTTACCCTACTATAAAAAGGTACATTCAATTAGCCGACGTCAATAAAAACTGTGAAGTACTTGGCGCGGACTCGACCATCATTAAATGCATTTTGAACAATCGAGAAATTATACCAATAAAAAATATGTTGTACGTGTCATCGCTGAGCTCAAACCTTCTTTTAGGGTCTGAACTCATTAAAGATAGGTACTGTTTGCATTTTTAAGATGAAAGTTATAAAATTCAAAAGGATGATAAAGATTTAGCCGTGTCACAGTGTGAGAAATACACGCAAGTACTATTGATGGTAAAAATTGTTAAGGAAAAGGTATGTTTGGTAGTAGATATAGATGGGTACAATAAAAATTGTCAACACCTGTAGCACATACGTTTTGGCCACCGAGATCCTCAGACCATAAAGGAATTAGCCGAGAAAGAACTAGCCGACGGAATTGCAATTAAGGACTGTGGCATTCGTCATGTCTACGAATGCTGTATTAAATGTAAAATGACAAAACAATCTTTTCCGAAGGCGACGGAGAGCAGGTCAGAGGCCCTTTTGGAGCTGCTGCATAGGAACATGTGCGGGCCCGGGCAGATAGTTACACCAGGAAAAAAAGGTATACAGTCAACGTAATTGATGTCTACCCAAGGTACACAACAATAAGCCTTCTAAATCATAAGAGCGAAGTGAGTATTTTTTTAAAGCAGTTTATAGAAATTTCAAAAACGTAGTTTGGACAAATATCTAAAATTATATGCTCTGATTGAGGAGGGGAGTATGTGAACGCTGACGTGCAAAATGATTTAAAAAATCAGGGCGTTAACATTCAATATTCTGCACCATACTCACCTTAAAAGAATGGCGTTGCTGAGTGGAAAAATCGATCTTTGTTTGAAATGGCCAGATGCATGCGGCTCGATGCAAATTTAGATAAAAAGTATTAGGCAGAGGTAGTGAATTCGACAAATGTATTAGAAAACATGTTGCCAACCATGCATGTGAATAAAACGCCATATGAGTGTTGGTTTATACAAAAATCAAACGTAAAAAATTTGCACGTTTTTGGTTGCAAGGCGTACATCTAAATACCGAAGGAGCAACGACTGATAACAAAGCAGAAAAACTTATATTTCTTGGTTATTCGGAACAGCCAAAGCGTATCGACTTATGGGAAAGAATACTGGACAAATAAAGGTAAATCGAGATGTGATTTTCTTGGACAAACGCTATAAAGATCAAGCCGAAAGAGTAACTTTAGAAATAAATGCAATGCAAGATGTCTGTCAAGAGAATCACTCCAGCGCCTGCAGAAATTCATATCATTGTCTGCAAATAGATATTTAAGAGAAAGCAAGAGAGCAAGAAGAAAGCAGGTATAAACCGAGACCGGTACCAAGAGGTTTTTCTAAAAAGTTCGGAATCGATTGCGATGAAGTATTCGCACCTGTAGTCTGCCAAGCGAATTTTAAAGTCTTTCTTATTATAGCAGGTATTAAAAATTTAGTAATTAAGCATTAAGATGAAAAATCTGCTTTTCTAAATGGAATTTTGAACGAGGACATATCTACGGTGTCCCAGATATAACTGCACATATTAACAGCATGGTATCGGCAAAAAAAGTTATGTGTAAATATTAATATTCATGTAGGTCCGTTTTTTATAGATTTTGCAGTACGGGCCCATGTCTATGAGCCAATCAGGGCTCAGAGAAGTGGATCATCGCCTGCGAGCGAGCAAAAGGAGATTAAACAAAGGGAAACGAGGCGAAGTCGAGCTAACACGGCAAAGACCAGTAGTTGTTATTTTTCCTGTCCATTGTCAACGCTTGCGTCACTGCTTGGGTATACGGACGCATTGAGAAAGCGCGGTCCACGCCTTTAGAATATTGATTATGTTTCTTCGTCTACAACGGTCCCTGCCTATATTTTTATCCAGCTATTCTTTTTTATAAGAACCCATTCCACTGCATTGGAAATATTGAAGAAAATGCGGATGTTTCGCTGGCGCGGATGAACTGACCGCGAGCGCAGACGTGTGTTTTATAAAAATAAATTTCTACCTGAATTTTGAAAATGTTACAAAGATTGAAAAATAGATTTTTGACAATCACATTCAAAACTGGCAAAAATACTCATTGCAAGAAACTTTGAATGGTAAAAATCGGATGGTTTGGGCTCGAGTTACGTATGCAATCGCATAAAATAATTATGAAGGTATTGCATAAGCCCTATAAGATCATTTTATTCGCTTTTTATCAATCAAATTTCCTTGCAATCAGTATTTTTGCCAGGTTTGAATGTGATTATCAAATATCTATTTTTCAATCTCCGTAGCATTTTGAAACTTCAGTTGGACATTTGCTTTTATAAAACACACGTGTGTGCTCGCGGTCAGTTCGTCCGCGCCAGCGAAACATCTGCCCTCTCTTCATTATTTCCAATGCAGTGGAATGGGCTGTTATAAAAAAGCGTAGCTGGACAGAAAATATGGGTAGGAACCATTGTAGATAAAGAAACATAATCTATATTTTAGACGCGTGAACCTCGCTTCGTCAATACGTCCGTATACACAAGCAGTTATGCGAGCGTTGACAATGGACAGGAAAAATAACAACTACTAGTATTTACCTTGTTCGCTCGACTTCGCCTCGTTTCCCTTTGTTTGATCTCCTTTTGTTCGCTCGCAGGCGATGACCCACTTCCCTGAGGCCTGATTGGCTCACTGACATAGGCCCGTACTGCAAAAACGATAAAAAATTGACCTACATGAATATTAATATTTACACATAACTTTTCATTCCCGATACCATGATGCTAATATGAGCAGTTATATCTGGGACACCGCGTAAATAGCGTTACCGGAAGGAATGAAAATGAATACAAGCGGAATGGAATGGAATTTGAATGTTATATTTCCGAAAATTTCTTTTTATTCTTAAAATTCTTTCGGATAATCCCCTAACATGCGTTATGACAATAATTTTGCCTCTGTTAAGATCAACTCGTGCATTATGTCTATTTTCGGTATTATAAATGTCAAACAATCTCTCAGCAATTAATCTATTAATAAATTGAATTGGATAACCATTATTAATGAAAGTTTCTCTTACTATCTGTAAATTATTTTGTCTAAAATCTTTATGTGACAATTTTAGTGCTCTGTCAATGATACCCTTTAATGCTCCAATTTTGTTTCCGAATTTGTGGTGTGAATTAAAATCTAAAAACCTACCTGACCAAGTAGGCTTTCTGTACCAATTATGTTTCACCTTATTATTACTACATCTAATGACATAAATGTCCAGAAAACTCAACTGATTGTTGACTTCAATCTCCCTTGTAAATTGAATTCTGTCATGTACAGAATTAAAAAGATCCACCATTTCATCCACAAAAACTTCCGGAACAATTGTAAAGATATCATCAACATATCTCTTAAATATCATTGGTTCAAAAAGCAGTTTTGACAAGGCTATACTTTCCAACTTTTCCATAACTAAATTAGCTATAACCGGTGATAAATGTAACCCCATTGGACATCCATATTTTTGTGCATAAAATTTATTATCAAATGAAAAAATTGTGTTATTAAAAACCAAAGTAATTGCTTTAATAAATTCATTCATTGTTAATTTTGTATGCAAATTAATTTCATTCCACTTTTCCTGTATAATATCATTTAACAACTCTAAAGGTACATATCTAAACAAAGATACTACATCCAATGAAATCATCTTGTAGTTTTTTGGAATAACAATATCTTTCGTTTCATTGTAAAAACACCAACTATCCTTAATGTAAGAACTAGTTCTTCCAACTATCTTAACCAATATATTAGACAAAAATCTAGCAATATTATAAGTTGGGAAACCTATGGAAGATATTATTATTCTAAATGTCAGATTTTCTTTATGAATCTTGAAAAGCCCATAATATTTTGCTACAGTTCCATTTTCACATTTGAAATACTTATATGTAGTATCATTTATATATTCATTTCTTTTCCAATTATTTAATAACTCTTTCAAATTATTTTGTAACTTAATAATATGTGGATTACCAATCTTCATATAAGCACTATCATCATTTAATATATTATTTATACAATTTATGTAATCAATTTTATTGGAAGCTACAGTTACATTACCTTTGTCGGCCTTTTGGAAGATTATATTGGGTTACTTCTCAAAAAATTCTTCGCGGTAATTAAATCATGTACAAAATTACTATTGAAAAAATTATCAAATTTATTTTCTCTTTTAAAGTTACTAATGGCATTAACTAAAGATGCCTTACATTCCTTTTTCATTTTATCATTTAAACCAAAAAGATTACTTTCAACCTCCGCGATGATTTCTTTGATCGGGAAATTATTTTAACAATATAATATTCTATGTTTGGCACCTTTAGACATGATGTTTATTACTTCATTTGGTATCTCCTTGTCAGTTAGATTCCTAAACCAATTTTTATTGTTTGCATTGTTAATCTGATAGCTTTGAAATTGTTTTTTTATGTCTTAAACATTCAAATTTCCTTTTTAATGTTTGTCTATTAATATATTTTGTCTTAATAAAATGTTTGTTTTGACCAAGAAAAAATTCATGTAAGTCAAGTCTTTCTATATTTTGATATAAATAATATTCAACTTTAATAAATATCTATTTAAGTAATGAATCTGAATATGTAAATCATAATTTCTAAATTAAGTATTAGGAGTGTGAATAAGTCTTTCCCGTTTTTTGTAAGAGATGGCGCGACCAATACTGTGCGAGTATTCAATGGTTACATATGTCATAATCAAAGCTTATTCATATGTCAACAATTCCATACTAACACATTAGTTAAAATTTTTTCGCATCATAAATTTTTGATATCGTGAAAATGTCGAAATTTGAGCCGAGTCGACGTCATTTGCGGGAAGTTTCACTTTATTGGTTCAATTTGAAGAAATCTGCTGCCGAGACGCATCGATTGCTTCAGGAGGCTTATGGAGAAGGTTGTGTCGACGATTCAAGTGTTCGCGGATGGTTTCGACGCTTCAAAAGCGGTGATTTCGACGTGGAAGACAAGGAGCGTTCCGGGCGGCCGCAAATCTTTGAAGATCGAGAATTGGCGACTTTGCTTGATGAAGATTCTTGTCAAACGCAAGAAGAACTTACTAAAGCATTGGGAGTTGACCGAACAACCATTTCCAAGCGTTTGAAAGCCATGGGAATGATCCAAAAGCATGGAAATTGGGTGCCGTACGAACTGAAGCTGAGAGACGTCGAACGGCGTTTTTTCACTTGCGAACAGCTGCTTCAGCGACATAAAAGAAAGGGTTTTCTGCATCGTATCGTGACTGGCGATGAAAAGTGGATACGTTACGATAATCCGAAGCGAAGAAAATCATGGGGACTACCCGGCCATGCATCATCATCGACGGCCAAGCCAAATATTCATGGCGCCAAGCTCATGCTCTGTATATGGTGGGACCAGCTAGGTGTGGTTTACTATGAGCTTCTGATACCGAATGAAAGGATCACAGGCGAGGTTTATCGACGACAATTGATGCGTTTGAGCCGCGCACTGCGAGAAAAATGGCTACAATACTCCGACAGGCACGACAAAGTTATTTTGCAACATGACAATGCTCGCCCACATGTTGCACCGCCGGTGAAAACATACTTAGAAACGCTCAAATGGGAAGTCCCACCCCACCCGCCGTATAGTCCAGACATTGCTCCGTCTGATTACCATCTCTTCAGATCGATGACGCATGGCCTGGCTGACCAACACTTCCATTCCTACGAGGAAACCAAAAAATGGGTGGATGACTGGATAGAGGCCAAACCGGTCGAATTTTTTCGCAATGGGATTCGTATGTTGCCAGAAAAATGGGAAAAAGTTGTAGCTAGCGATGGCCAATACTTTCAATAATTCATTTGTAACCATTTTTTCACAATAAAGGCTCAAAATTTGAAAAAAAAAACGGGAAAGACTTATTCACTACCTGATAATTTATTTTTGAAAAAGAAAATATTCTTCTTTAGATCATAACAAACACTATTACTATATACCTGCAAAAAATATTCATCATGAAATCTATTATTAATGTGTACCGGAAATATATTTTTTATTTCTTGCACCTAATAATGAATGTAAGTTTTTCTTCAAGAATTACAACTTTAAAATTCATTTTTATCCATTTTGAACAATAATCTTTAATAGTACTCTACTACTACTCGTTGTAGCGAGCTCGAAACGTTGGACAAGTCTTCAATTAGGTAATGGTGTTGGAGACAGTCAGACTGCACTTTACTAACAAAGAAGTTTTTCAGCTAATATTTTCTTTTCAGATTAATCTACGGGGGTGGCTGTAAACAAGGACAGTCTGTCTGTCATTATAATTTTAATTTAATTTTTAATTTAATTTTTATTGTTAATTTTTATTTTATTTTTATTTGTTTTTATATTTATTTTTTATTTTATTTTTAGATTGAATTGATTGGACTGTAAGACCAATAAAAAAATATTTATTAATTTGTATATGGGCAGTCTATATAAGTACAATTAAATTGTTTTATTTTAAAGATACATTTTCTAAATCTATTTTTTAGATATTTAAGACCCATAATAGTTAGTGTCGTATCAAATTAATAAATATTTTCATTGGTCACAGTCAAATTAAATCAATCGAGAATAATAGTTTCGTATCAATGTATTTTTGGTTACGATTAAAATTTACCATAAAAAAACGTTTAACTAGGTATAATATATAACCTAACTAAAAAATTAATATCATTGTTATGGATTATTATATAATTTCATTGCTGGTCATTATATTGATTAATAAATTGTAAATTTTATCGAAATCCTAATATTGAATTCATTTATAGGCAAGCTATATTTTATACATATAATACATATGAAACGCATCAACAATAATTTATACATTCACGTTATATATGTACGAAGTGTTAATCGGGCTTATATACTAACCAAGGTAGTTTTTTGTCTCTTGCGGGAATATCCAGTCACCAGACATACCGTATGTGCATTTTCTATAACTCAAAAAATAATAAAACTATATTATTTATTAAATTATTTATTTTATAAATAAACAGAATAATATCTATAATTAATTATTAATAATTGAAATACGTACATGAGAAGAAAGCATAACATTTTTGCAGGTGTCTCATCAGTAATATTATAATTGAAGCAATGAAAATTATTTTTAAATAAATGTGAACTTTTGATCTTGATATTAATTATTTCTTAAAACGTTCTAATGTGTATGCGTTTGCTGTCTGTGCAGCCAAAGCTAACTGTAAATTGATTTAACAGTAGCCTAATGTCGCAACTCTTTATCTTCTACATTTAATTTATTTATCAAATTGTATACAAATCTACTTTGTTAATATTGAAAAATGCCAAATCACAATGTTGATGAAAACCAAAAGAATAACTGTCAAAGAAAGTATATCGAATAATATTTACAGTTTCTTTCTGAATAATAAAAATCTTTTATATTCTTTTATTTTTTAATTAATATTTAGAATCAGAACGATTATTTGTTTGAAATTCATTTGTTTTTATATATTGTTGTCATAGGACAAATAATAAAATGTTCAAAGCCATGTTGAGTTATAAAAATCCTTCTACAGTACCTGTTTATAATATATTAGATGTACAACTTTGCTTTCGCCGTTTTACAACAGATGGCTGTAGTGGTTATTGGCAGTCCAAATAAATAGATCGTAGATATCATACGATAAGCTATGTATATGTAAACATAACGTCATTGAAATGTTAGTCGATTTGTTTACGCATCATAAAGTTATTCTCGATTAAACATGTCAGCTTACGAGCCTAATTCTCATAATTTGCGGGAGGTTTCACTTTTCTACTTTAATATGAAGAAATCTGCGGCTGAGGCTTATCGAATGCTTTTAAACTTTTGGTGTGACCGCTATTCGTTTAAAAATGTGCCGAATGTGTTTTAAACGCTTCAAGATCGGTGATTTTCATGTTGAAGACCAGCATATCGTTGGAAGATAGAGGATCTCCGAAAATACAGAATTGGAAGCATTACTTGATCAAGACGCGGTCAAACGCAACAAGAATTGCCAGTATCATTGACAGTGATGCAACAAGCCATTTCAAAACGCCTAAAAATCATGGGAATGATTCAAAAACAATAAAATTGGGTACCATACGAATTGAAGACGAGAGATGTTGAACGGCGTTTATTTGCTTGTGAACTGCTTGCAAGGCAAAGATGGAAGGAATTTTTGCATCAAATTATGACTGGAGACATAAAAGCAGTTCATTACGATAATTCAAACGCAGAAAATCATGGGAATGTTCCGGCTATGCCTCCACGTCAACGGCCAAACTGAATATTCACGGTTCCAAGGTCATGCTCAATATTTGATGGCATCAGCTCGACGTAGTATATTATGAGTTGTTAAAACCGACTGAAACGCAATTAATGCATTTGAGCCAAGCATTGAAAAACAAACGGCCCCAATACAATGATAGACATGAAAAAGTGATTTCACAGCATTGATATGCTCGATCCCATGTTGCGAAAGTAGTTTAGATAGATTTAGAATCGTTGAAATTCGAAGTTCTACCGCACCCACCGTATTCTTCCGACGTTGTTCCTTCAGATTATCACTTGTTTCTGTCAATGCTACACAGTCTTGCTGACCAGCAATTTCGGTCTTATGAAGAAGTAAAAAAATAGATCGATTCATGGATCGTTTCAAAAGATGACCAGTTTTTTCAACATGCTGCCCGAAAAATGGGAGAAAGTATTGACGAGCGATGAACAATACTTTGAATTTTAAATGCATAACCAGTTTTCTACAATAAAGCCTCCAAAATCGGAAAAAATGGCAGAAGCGAAGTTGTACACTTAATACCATTACGTTGTGTATATATATATATATATATATAGCAGACCTTGTACTTCCGGTAACACATGATACAACCGCTCTTGTAATGAAATATCTCCTCAAAATTACTATTGACATTTTACTTTAAAGATATCATTAGAATCTTTAGGAAATAATCAATACGTAGCTCATTTATGAAAAGAATATTTCATTTTTTGACAGAGTTATTAATAAAATAAACCTCATTTTCTGCGGATCTTTCATAAGAGTTAAGCAGTTAAGTTTTTTCGGTTGTAGTAATTGAAATTTACATCCAAATTCAAATATTCATTTACTAAGCTGAAACGAGGTTATAAAAAACCTAGTTTTTACCTTTTTCTTAATTGATATTTAATGATTATTTCTATTTTTAATATCTAGTAACTAATTTTCAACCCATTGAAAACTTTTAGATTTCTATTAAGGTAGGCATTCTATAATAATTATAAAAAAATCTCCAAATATCCTCTAAAAAATTCAGTTGCAACTAATCGGATTTATTCACCCACATTTTTCTATTACACTGATATTTTCTTTATTCCCTATTACCCGATATTTTTCTATTACCCTTATTACATGCAGAAAAATAGGAGAGCACAACAGTACACGAGAGAGTCTGATCTGGATATGCTAGACTTAGTACTAACCGCGCGCTAGCAAACCAGATTATTACACCCGACATAGTGAGATGGGTCGAGAAAAGAGCCGAAGATACCATCGTTGGATCGATGATAAAAATGGCTAGGACAGGTATCACTCTGTGTTATGTCCCATCTAGATGGTTAGGCGCAAGAGTGGTATTCATACCCAAAGCAGCAAATGTGATTATACATCCTCAAAGCATTTTCGACCTATCAGCTTGACATCCTTCATTCTTAAGACGATAGAAAGGCTGATTGGCAGATTCATCAGAGACAACGCTTTGATGAAGAATCGACTCCACAGAGAGCACCACTATATAGCACAATATCTATGATCCGTTCACAAGTGGAGGCCAAAGTTTTTGCCGTAGGTGTCCTCATGGACATCGATGGGACTTTCAATCACACATCACGGGGAGTTATTAAAGAGGCCATGTATAGACATGACATTTCCCATGCATTCCGGAAAGGATTCACCATATGTTGGGAAATCTCCTTCTGGAAGCAAGTAAAGGGGGTACAACCCTACGAGGCGTAGTGAAGTCTGGGGGCCTACAGGGTGGCGTTCTATCTCCACTCATATGGAGAGGAGTGACTTAAGGGTTGCCCTCCTAGAGGGCAAATACCTAGGTGATATCATGAACAGTAAGATATCGTGGAAAAATCACTTATAAATACCTAGGTGTTATCATCGATAATAAGATATCTTGGAAAAATCACTTGGAATACACAGTTGAAGGCTGACGACTTTCCTATGACAGGTTAGAGTAGACCAGACACGATGAAATGGATATATGAAGCTGTTCTAAAACCCCAACTAACATATGGTGCTCTAGTCTGGTGGGAGAGAACGGCCTTCTCCAATGCTGTTCCCACACTTGAGAGAGTGAGGAGTATGGTACTGAAAAGCATCTCAGGCGCGATTAGGTCTAACCTACTGCGGCGCTAGGTATGCTGCTCATAATTCAATCATTTACACTGACCTTAGCTGGTGCGGCTGCAAAAGCCCTCCACAGAGTCAAAAGCTTACTAGAAGAGTTAGCAGGGAGGGCCACTACGGCTGTCTCAGGGACTGGATGGAATGGCGATTTTACGAATGAGTTTGGACGCCACGAACAGAAGCTTCCTCTTCGACAAGAAAAATAGAGTTAGTAACCCATCCAAAGAAGAATAGCAATCTGGCTTACCAGACACCCCAAAAATTGGAGAACTGTAATTCACAGATGGCTCTAAAAATTAAAGGGGTGCAGGTGTAGGAATGTACCGCAGAAATAATGGCATGGGAACATTCGTCTAATTGCGACAATACCCCACCGTTTTAAAGCTGAGCTAATGGCAATACTGACAGCGGCGGAGATGGCCACGGAGGCGGCCCCCACCACCCGTATACTACAAGATCCAATCTGGTTAGAGACTGTTTTCTAGTCCTGAACAGGTTGGCCGAGAAGGTAAAAGTCACGCTACTGTGGGTCCTGGGCCATCAAGGGATCAAGGGAAACATGGTGGCGGATGATCTAGCCAAAATGGGACCTAGAACTGCCTATAATGTTCCGCAGCCGGCTATATGACTCTGCAACACCCTCATCAAACGGGAGATAAAAGAATGGGTAGCGCAGGAAAACAGCAGGCAATGGCAAGAAAATGGGAAGTACAGGCAGACAAATGCCTTCATTACCATTAGAAATGTTAACTTAATCCAGGCAGGTGTGGAATGGATCTCACAAGGGACCCCTCCGGCCTCTTCTGTTACACAGAGGATGAAACCCCTAAACATATTCTGTATCACTGTGCAAACATATCTGAAAGGAGATGCTAGTATTTAATGGCTATATCCCTGGATGTAGAGGACATCAAGGCCAGCATGGCGAACAGAATACTTTTGTTCTGGGAGACCTGCCGATTATAGCGGCTGCTGATCTTAGGGAGAGGCTCGAAGGTATTCCCATGTGCCCAGGGTGAGGAAGGCCTAACTCTGTAATTATACAAATAATAATAATACTCTTATCACATACACACGAACGCTCACATGCATACTCACGCTTACACACACGTGCGCGCGAGCACACACATTTGAAATATTCTTAATACAGAATGCTACTGACTTTCTAAAAGGTTGATCAGTAAAATTGACATTTTCTTCTTTCAGATATATCAGGTATAGTTTCAATGAAGATGAAAAATACTGTAATAATTTTTATACTGTAATTTTTAGAATAATACATAAAAAATTTTTGTACAGTAATAATTTCTTCATTAATAGTTTTCAGTTTTCTTCTTGATTGTTAATTAAAAGAAATTCTTTTTCTAAACGGATTATCATATTTTCTCTAATCTAAATACTATATAAAATTTCACTTTTTAGTATTTACACTAAAAATATTTAGATATATATAGAATAGAAAAATAACAAGAACTCAGCAGTATGGTACTCATGCTTCTACATTTCCGGAGCAAAGACACAGCTTTCAATTCTATATTGCCAAAGTTTTCCATATTCTGCGATAAAAACACTAAATTAGATTAACCAAGCTACGTGAATCCTATCCGCAGATCGGCAAAAATCGCTTATCGATACGATCGAGCTTCTAAAATCCCTCTACCCGACTCGGCCGTAGGCAGTTTTATGCTACGTCTGCTCGATCCGACGGTAGTAAGACTCGCCTCGGGCACTGTCGTCAGCACCACAGCGTCGCTACAGTATCTGTAGACTTGCGATCGATGGTGTGGGTGCATTGCAAAGGCGAAAATCGGCGCACATGCTCGTGTGTCCACATGAGAGATGTAGCACAGCCGGAAACGACTTAGGCACTACTGAACCTATCTCCTGGAAAATCTTGTTAACGGCACAGTTGACGACCAAGTCTAAATTTCGGGCAACAATCCACTTAACGAATAATAGCGACTCTTCTCTTGTTCACTATAGTCTCGCACACGTTTATAGGTCACATAGGTACGCACACGCAAACATTTCAATGTACACATCTCTCTGTCTCGCATTTTCTTGTTTTCTATTGTTCCCCTCCTCATCTATGGCATATGTCTCCTTTACTTTCTAAGAAGAAGGAAGTGACAAATTTGTTCAATGGCAGGAAGTCAAAAAGAGTAACGGAAAGAGAGAGAGAGAGAGAGAGGCAGTAATAAGAGAAAACTCCAAAGTTTCTCGCAGTAATCAGAACAAGAACAAAGTTCATAACATCCAGCCTCACTTCTATATTCTTTGGTAAGCTGCAAGTGAATAAGTTGATTAGTGCAAAATCCTCACCTTGAACTGTTAGTCAAAAATCGAGTCTCACTATTTCTATTATCGGCAAGAGCCATAAAATCGAAGGCTTGATTTTGCAACAGACTATAAATAATTTTCTTGAGTATATTATTAAAATCTTTTAAAAATTACTTTCTACGATAGTATAAAATAAGGCAAGTATGGTGTAGTCGAATTCCTTATCATTTTAAACTTCTCTTGAATGTAATACATTTACCAATGTGAGGCCTTCGATGGCTCGATAGTTAGAGCGAAGGAATAGTAACTTGGTGATCCGAGTTCAAATGCCGGTCTCGGCCGATTGACACAAGCACCGTTGTATTAATTTACATGTACTTTGTTTACAAACACATCTGAGACCTCCGTCGCTGATTAGCACCGATATTTGGAAGCATAAATAGAGCGACGTTAAATAACATTAAAAAAAACATTTATCAATGTAATCAATGTATTGTATTTATTTATATAAATTAAATGTTTTCCTAATTAGACTTCTCAGTCACTTACACATAAACGTGCAATGTTTAAAAAACTTATAGTATAATATAATAATAGATTTCCTACGAATAAAATATTATAATATTTGAGGATTATAATAAATTATTTCTAATTTAAACAAAAGAAAGTATTGAAATAAATTTTTACACAGTCAAGTATATGTAAATATGTATGAGTACCAATTCGTGTAATTTTCGAAATGCTTACTTATTATTATTCAATAAAAAAGTTGCTTATTAAAAGTCTGCCCATGCACTCACTTATGTATAACCTGGGAATACAGTAGAATGAAAATGTAATTTAAAAATTATTTTGATATGTACTTGGTGGATAGTCTAAAGGTTAATGTAAACTATTACTTCTAAGATCACTATGCTCTGTGCTTGAGAACAAAAACATTAATATTTGAAAAATCATCGTTATTCCGATCCTCAAATACATTTCCATATCATTACAATTTTTTTTGTCAGATAAATTTTCAGTATCTTCAGAAGATTCTACTAGTGATTTGATCGAAAGAAAATTTAATGAAACTGAAAACTGGTTTTAAAATGATTACAAATAATTTTATTTTAAATGATTTCGGTTATTGCAAGTGATTTAAACTGATTTTAAATGGTTTTCAAATGACAGGTGTAAAAGAGTCCAATGATTTCACAGAGTAAACAGGACTCCAGTCTAATTTTATATGCGTAGCGATTTTGTGGAAAAAATGATATAATTTAGTATCTATAATTCCCACGATTACCAAGAAAACTCTTTATCTCCTAAATACATGTCTACTAATAAGTGAGTGCATGGGCATACTTTTAATAAGCAACTTTTTTATTGAATAATAATAAGTAAACATTTCGAAATTTACACGAATTGGTTCTCATACATATTTACATATACTTGACTATGTAAAAATTGATTTCAATACTTTCTTTTGTTTTGTAACGTTTCCCTTTACCCTTTTCGGGATAGCTTACGCGGTATCGCCAGGATCGTTTTGAAAAGAAAGTTAATTTAGACAAGATCGGGAAAATCAAGTTTTACTCAGTTACGTTCAGATGTAAAAAATAAGAATAGAATAAAAATAATGAAAGAATATACAACGCATAACATAGAATATTATATAAAAGAATCGGATTAATTTTTCTGGCTTCAAGCCCTTCGATCTGCAACAGACAAGACAGAATTTTATGTTAAAACCTTATACTATACCTTATTACACTATTTGTCGCACGCTACTTATTTTTATATAATATTTACTTCTTAACTTTAAACTTACTTAATTTACTAACGTGGCACACTATATTTATATAAACTTCTACTAGGGCTGGCGGGAATTTGGGGGAAGCACGAAGCCTGCTGGTCTATGACACCCAGGATCAGGGTTTTGTTAGGGGATAAGAGTGAGACAGCTGGGCTTTAACGGAGCGCCGCGCATGCAGGATCAAGTCTCTTTGAGGGATAATAAGGCCGCTGGTCCTTCATGGAGCGCCACGCAACCAGGATCAAGCTTCACTAGGAGTCGGGCGAGATAGTAGAGCCTGCTGGTCTTTATCGAAGCACCGTGCAACCAGGATCGCAACTATTCTATTCAGGATGTTTGGACGGTCGGGATTTACTAGAGCTCTGGAGTCAGGATAGCTCTAGGGAGCTTCTTTCGGCTGTATTGCCGAGAGAACTACTTTTGGGGCGGAAAACTCGCCCTTTTATACACGAAAAATTAGTCGATCGGGTGTTTACGCCACCGTTCAACTTATTTCGTATCGAGCCGCCGAAAATAATAATAATAATTTTATAATATTAAAATAGTTATAACCGCATTAAAATTATATTAATTATACGGCTAATTTGCGAATTTGCCCTTGAGAGTGCTCGTATTGTAATAATCATTTCGGCGTAATTTAGTTCTCTCGGGTTTTTGTTTATTACAATAATAATAAGAATAATTATTATTATAACAGATTATAATAATAATAATTGTTATAATAATAATTAAGTTGACATTTGCGTCATTGGCGATGCTCATATTGAATATAAATTATATTATAATAATTCTGGTTTTGTTTTCTTAATTTAATTAGCTCGTATTAAAATAATATCTAGGTATTATAATACCTTTGATGATGATTATTATTATCACAAATTAATCTATTTAATATTAATCAACGATAATAATAATTATTATTAGAAAATAATAATAATTACAATATTATTAATTATCAGGATAATAAACGATAACAGTTATTATAATAAGTTATAATAAGAAAATAATAATAACTAATTTAGTATCCAATTCTTGCTGACGCTGAATATTTAATTATAATAATGATAATAATTAAATATTGTAATTATAATAATAATAATGAAATATCAACTACAATTGTTTTAACAATAATTAATTATATCCTTTTGTCCTTTAGGACGTTCGCACACGCTTAATTATAATATTTACTTGCAGGTATTTTTTGATTATCGTGCTTAATTTTAGATAACATATAAAGTGCCAAAAATGAGACTTTCATATTATTTAATAGAAATATGATATTTAAAATGTGGCGACGAATGTATTTACTGCCTCCCGAGTTCGTTGGCGCGGAACATCTTTTTCACGTTGTCTGCCGCGCGGCTGTGGTTCTCTCTCGCAACGCGCGTGAGTTCCCCTCTGCTCGCCCTTGTCCTACGTTCTCGAGGTAGGTATAATTAATACGCGCAATCGAAGATTGCGCGTTTATCTGCTAATCGGGAGCATTGCCTGATCATTTAAATTTCGGAAACTTTAATTATTTTGAGTTAAAATGTTATGCGATTAGGTTGTATCGGAAATACAACCTGACCATCGCAGTTTCAATTAGAAATATTTACAAATAATAAAACTCTAAATTTCTTTTTAAGTATCGCACGTTTATGTGTAATTGACTAAGAAATCTAATTAAGAAAACATTTCATTTATATAAATAAATACACTACATTGATTATATTGAGAAATGTATTACATTCAAGAGAAGTTTCAAATGATAAGGAATTCGAATACACCATACTAGCCTTGTGTTATACTATCGTAGAAAGTAATTTTAAAGAGATTAAATTTACATCATTGTGATTTTTCGAAAAATGAATACTTTCAAAAGTTTCTTCTTTATATCTACTATAAATAACTTGTTATAACATATTTACATTTTGAAAATCTAAATAATGTAACAAGTTTAAGCTATGTTCCTTTATCGACGTACCATTTGCAGTTCATAAACTATACTGATGCTCATATATTCTTGTTTTAAGTATTACCCAATTATCCAATATAATATTTGTCAACATCTTAAACATTATCATCTTTACCTTTACAATTGTTAAAAATTTTTTTATATAATTATTATTATTAGTGTTTTAAAAATAAATTCATAATTATTTTTATCAGTCTTACAGTCTCTATAATATAATATGTTAGCTAAAATAATGACAGTCAGACTTTCCTTGTTTATATTCACCCCCGTAGAATCTGAAATAAAACTTATTACTACAATAAATTCTATTAAAAATTAAAGATAAAAATAAAATAAAAATACTAATAAAATAAAAATAAAACAATAAATAAAATAAAATAAAAATACTAATAAAATAAAAGTATAACAATAAATAAAATAAAATAAAAATAATAAAAACAATATTCTATGTTAGTAAAGGACAACCTGACTGCCCCTTAAATTTAGAATCACCTATGGTGTCTGACGTTTCGAACTTCTACGGTTCACCCTCAGGAAACAAACTAACTAACTCAGTTTAGTACCTCGTATTATAAAGATGAAAGAAATATTATAAAAATGTTTCCTAAAGACAATAATATTTTATATGTATAAGTTAAACTAAAGCTTCCTGATATTCTCATGAAAAATGGTTCTATGCAATCACAACCATCATGCACTTATTAACTGAAGTTATAACTTTATTGTGCATTATTTAATATTATTATTAATTAGCAAAACAAAAGAAAAATATATAACAACTAAGTTATCTAAATACAGGAATAATTTAAAAAAAAAAAAAAATAGTAGTTATAGTATGAGGAAATCTTAGCTTAAAGTAAGTTGAGTACGAGTACGTAAGCAAATCATTATTATTTTCTACCGATTTTACTTTTTATCCATCATAATGATATTTTGAATTAATTAAATATGATACAACTTAATAACTATATTATAATAAAGGTTAAACGTAAATACCCAGAGGACCAGTAAAATTTGAGATTTAAACAAATTGTTACTGTACTACGCATTATTTGGCATCAACAGTAGAAAAACGAGCAATACGAATTTTAAATCGAACAAGAGAATCTTAATGTACTTGTACGATGTGGAAATTCTTATGCGACAGTAATTGAAATTTTACATTATTTTTATAGAAATAAAGTTCATTTAACTTTTGAATGGTTTATGCAATTCACGTATTTCAGGGATCGAATCCAAAATCCGAGCGGCGAAAAAGAAATAGAACGACATACTGCTTTTATTTTCACGCGATGTACACCGCGTCATTATTAGAGAAGGCTTTAGAAGAGTCGTAGCCAGTAAAAGAGATCTCTCTACCTGTCTTTCTCTTACTCCCTTACGGCTGAATGAGTGTGTGTATCTGGGAAGCATCCGTCTCATTCTCTCTCATTCTTTCTCTCTCTAGGAGTGAGTGTAAATGAGCACGCGCGTGTATGTTTATCAGTAAGTAATATATAAATCTTCTACAGACCGTAGACTCGTGTATGCTCGTAATAGAGTAACGAACACAACTATATACGGCCTTATTCATAGAAATTGGATTAGAGGAAGCAAGCTATGTGCCGATGAGCATATTAGTGTGTGGGTGTACCATCGGTCAGTTTGCATCTGTATTGTTGAGTATAAAACTTTTCTTGGCTGTATTTTCATATCCATATATGCACCGACTCCGCGTTTGTCTCGAGAAAAAGCGGTAGGATGGAGAGCGAGAAATGCACCAGAATTGAGAAAGAGGTATGATTAAAACCATGAGAAAGAAAAAGAAAGCTAGAGACAGTGGATGAGAGAGAATGAGTGAAAAAAGAGAGAGAGCGCGGGAGGAAGAGAGGGGGGAGACGAAATATACACGTTACGGTTCCAATCCGCTATACAAGATGGACTTCAAGAGAGAAAAGTGCAGGACGAAGATAGGCATATAGCTTCACAGCAGAATTATTGGTTTCAATGGAATATACTCACTTGTTTGCTATTTTCCGCCTAATGTCTCCACCTCTAGTTTTTCGCATTGATGGAACGAGTGCAGAGTGTTAGCAACGGCAGCAATTACGACACCGACAGTTCTTGCCTCTTGTTTACAGAATCGATATCGGCCCTTTAGTTATTTTCACGACCACAACTACAGGCTCAGTATGGGAAACTAGTACCAATTGCTAAGCATTGTTTGGAAAAATTCACATATAAATTATAAATTGTACTTATGTCGACTGTTGTGAACTAAATTAATAAATGTTTTTATTATATATGCAGTATATTATATTTTATTGTATTTTTATTATATATTTTGTATAGTATTTTTATAACACTAGGAGATTATTAAGGTATTGAAAAATCGTCAAATTAGTAATTCTATTTCCATGGACTAAAATTACATAGCGTTTATATGAAATAGTTGTATTACTTAGCTTGAGATAACTTAATGTCGTAAAATTACTTGAATAACTCTTCCCATAGTGGAATCAGAAAACTAGGAAATATTATTATGCTGGAAATTACGGCAAAGCTACCATATAATTTTCTTTATTGCAGCTTTTTTCTTATGATGCGATCTTCATCACACATGCTCATTACATTTCTGCTCTTTTAGTTTTCCTATAGCCTGCACTGGAAAAACTTACTGAGAATTAGTCACTTAATTTACTTTCGTAATCACTAAATACAAAGTAAACATTGTAATAAATTCTTTTACATATTGCAAACTCTGTAACATCCAGAGCAATGAATTTATAATGAAAAATAAATAAATAATAGAAATCCTACTATGGTTTAATAAAGTAATACTTGGTTTCTTTTTAAAAAGTCTAATTACGACAGCTCGCATCAACGATTTTACTTCTCAATAAAAGATACTAATAAATATTTTTATCTATCACTCAATATTTTAATAAATTAATTACGATGACAGTCTATACTGCTTTTGTTTGACATCGTAACTGAGTGGAATCTGAAAAGTAAAACCTGAAATATTAAAAACAAAATTATTTTTCTTCATAAATAAGAATCTGACTGGCTGGTTTACCATGACTGTTCATTACCAATTTGTGCGTTTCTCGTCTCTTACATCTCCTCTTCGAGAAGTGCTTTTGAAACCATAATTATCTATGAGTTTATCTTTATTGAGTTGAAACAATAGTCTACTTCTGATCAAGTTAATATACTAAGCATATAATGCAACTTTGTCTTGAGCATATGTAAATTCACTAGTAAGAGCTACTTCCATTTAAGTAGTAATAGTCTGAGTTTGTTGTGATCATTCAGCTTGAATTAGTAATCTAAAAACGAATTCAGTAATAAATCAATTCGGAAATCTCAACAATAAATTATAATTTTATTATTATTATTAATTAAATCTAAAGAATTAACGTACATTATTGTTATAAATTTAAGCATAGGAGAAATTAAAGATTTAAATTTTTAAATTAATAAATATTTTTTTATTGGTCTTACAGTCCAATCAATTCAATCGAAAAATAAAATAAAAATAAAAATAAAAAAATAAAAAATAAAAATAAAAAAAATAAAATAAAAAAATAAAAAAAAATAAAAAAATAAAAAAAAAATAAAAAAAAATAAATACAATAAAAATAAAATAAAAATTAAAAATAAAAATTAAATTAAAAATTAAATTAAAATTATAATGACAGTCAGACTGTCCTTGTTTACATTCACCCCCGTAGACTAATCTGAAAATAAAATATTAGCTGAAAAAATTCTTTGTTAGTAAAGTGCAGTCTGACTGTCCCCTACACCCTTACCTAATTGAAGACTTATCCAACGTTTCGAGCTCGCTACGGCTCCTCATCAGGGACTAATCTAAACCTTATATTCTAATCTATATATATCCATCCCCACCACCAAATTTAGTAAATTAAATATAAATTCCCCCTCTACACAAATTGTCCAAAACCAATCAATTTAATAAGGAATGATAAACACTGTCCAATCTACCAGACTCTAACATTAAATTCACATTATTTTGATTCCTGGAAATGTGAATACTTTCAAGACTCTCCCATTTATACTTATTATTAATACCAAGTTCCAAAATATCCACATTCACAAAATCAAAAGAATGTAAAAACTTTAAACAATGCTCTTTTAAACCAGAAGTAATATGTGAGCTACGTAAACTATATTTATGCTCATAAATTCTCTTTTTTAAATATCTACCTGTTTGTCCAATATAGTATTTATCACAATCCATGCAATTAATCTTGTAAACAACTCCTGATTTTAAGCATAAATCATCCTTATCTTTGCAATTATTAAACAATCTACTCAAATTATTGCTATTTTTAAAGAAAATTTGAATGTTATATTTCCGCAAATTTCTTTTTTTCTTTGAGATAATCCTCGAACATATGGTAAGACAATAATTTTGCCTCCGTTAACATCAATTCCTGCACTATGTCTATTTTCGGTATTATAAATGTCAAACAATCTCTCAGCAATTAATCTATTAATAGAATGAATTGGATAGCCATTATTAATGAAAGTCTCTGTTGCTTTTTAAATACATAACTTGCTTAAATACTTACTTTTTAAATACTTACTTTTTAAATACATTCTTAATTTTTAAATACATAACTTGCTGAAAATGCACAGAATATTAATAAATACGACTTAGTAGCAACATTTTCTAGTGATTACAAAAAGATAAAGTAAAAACTTTTATTATTGAAATATGCATATATTATGACACATGAAAGATCACACTTTTTTAACAGAAAAATTTCTGAAAATTATATCCCACAATTCTCCCTTAAGAAAATATGTCTATCACCTGAACGAGCTTGCACGTACATGCAATACTACTCTCACTCAAACCGACGTGGTTTTTCTCGCACCCAGTACTTCAACTTGTTTGCCTAATCGTTACAAATCCACTCTCCCCGTTGCTCCACTGTCTTCCGCCGTCCTCTAATCACTGTTTGCTACACGTGAACATTCATGAATAGCTTATAAACGCAGCTCCATGGTGCGTTCGTTCTCTACTTTCTCGCAGTGCGAGGCCATGGTGAATAGAATCCTACCGAATGACTTGGGTTTAATGCTAATTATTAGAGGTCCACTTTCTCGAGAGCAAAAGAAACCGTGGTCTGAAGGGAAGCGTGAGTGAGGGAAAGAGAGAAGAGTGCCACACGGATACAGATCCGCGTACCGCAGGCAGTACAAGAGAAAGGAGAATATTTGTAGGTGTAAATGTGCGAATTTTAGGCAAATATTAACAATTCGGTGGAGAGTAGTATTGCAGGAAAGAGAAAAGGTCAGGATAATATCTGGAATTACCTCTCAATCTACCTTGCCTGTCGACTAAACTAATATTAAAACTTTTAACATAGTTAGTGCAGCGCACAGAGCTGCTGGGTCGCCTTTGCCATCAAACGTCGTCTCACATTGACCGTCAGTCACTGCTTCGTCGCCGTTGAACTTTGATGTGTTTCTCGTGAAAATTCAATACGAAGTCATAAATTAGCTAGGCGCGCTATAGAAAGCCGAAAGCTCGTAAAGTTGAAAGAGGGGTAGTATCTCTGTACAGTATCCCTGCTATCAGCCACGTGAGCCTGTAAACGAGCCACGCACGTATAGTCGAACAAATTGAAAATATGCGGTGAACGCTCGCCGTGAAGGTGCGTTTCAAAGGAAATACTACAGGATATTCCGAATTCGTTATATTAAAAATAACTGGATAATTACTCGTTCTCGTATCTTTGAGTGCCTGGGATGTTAAATCTCCTCGAAAAGTCCTCGGAATTTTCTAAGTCGAAGTTGGAGCTTCTAGTAAATAGGGCGATCTCAGATATTATGAATTTCTATCTCAGTGTCCGGCTGCGATGTGGATTCGGCTGTTTTGTTTATCTTTTTTTATATATAGACAAAAGCTCTAGGATTTCGACGAAGCAAATACAGCTTTAATTGAATATGATACGCCATTACGTGAGTATAAGCATTACTCAGAATTATACAGTATGTGTTTCGAACGTGATAAAGGAGTTTGATTGTATCCACGTTTTCAATTTTGATGATCTCTATTTGTGATAATCCTTTACTTAATGTTCACCAGTGATGGATGTACTTCGAGGTTTAATTTTCACCACTACACACACACTGTCTGTCTATTTCTCTCTCTCTCTCTCTCTCTCTCTCTCTCTCTCTCTCTCTTTCTCCCTATGTCTATCCTCTATTCTGAATGATTGGATTTACGAATGCTGCATCCATTAGAGTGGACCTTTATTAATTAAGATCTTTTATTATTATTATTGAAGTTATTACTATTATTGAAACTGATTATTATTATTATATTATTATTGAACTATTATTTGAAACACCTTCAATGGATTTTAAATTCTACTCTACCTACAGTCAATTTTTATAGTATTAACAGTACAGGCTGTTTGAATTCATTAATTAAGCAATAGCTTTGATTATAGAATTAAAGTATGCGTAATTATTGGCAATTTAATTTAATAATGAATGTGATAATATAAGAATGATAAAATATTCAATAAAAAAATAAGTTTACAATTAAAAATATTTTTTACATAAGGATCAAATTACTTTTATCTAACTATCCAGTATTTTTCTAACTTTTTATGTTTCAACCACTCAAATGATGAATATTATATAAAATAACATATTTATTTTAATAAATATTTTTATTTGTCTTACAGTCTTTAGAATATAATATATTAGCTAAAATAATGACAGTCAGACTGTTTTTAATTATGTTCACCCCCGTACAATCTGAAATCAAACTTATTACTATAATAAATTACATTAAAAATTAAAAATAAAAATAAAATACTAAATAAAATAAAATAAAAATAATAAAAACAATATCCTGTATTATTAAAGGATAACCTGACTGCCCACACAACCTTAAATTTAGAATCACTTTGGTATCCAACGTTTCGAACCGCTACGGTTCATCCTCAGGAACTAAACAAAATTGAAAAACCCATCATGCTACTTTATATACCCCATCTCCACTCTAAATTTATTAGTACAGCTCCCTTAAATTAATTATAGGATCCCAATTTTTCTTAACTTAAGTGCGAAATACAAATTTTATACTAATAAGGAATGATAAATGTTGTCCAATTTAGTTGACTCTAACATTTGTTATGTGCCGATGCATAAGCCCTTCAGAGTCTTGAACGCATTTACGCCGAATGCGTAAAATTACCGTAACCCCCTTTTTTCGCCGCAGCGACTCCGGGCCAATCAACCACCAACGGCGCCTCACGGCGCTACAGGAGTCGCAAGCGCAACAGAAATAAAAGAGAGGGGATGCGGAAGAAACAAACAGAAAGGAGCGGGAGGAAGAGAGATCCGGACCTCCCGGGATGTCGGACGGCCCATTCACGGCGGAAATAAACACTATTCTTAGACCAAACCAGTACCTTTTTATTACAGGAGGTCTGGACAGGATACATCAACAAGTTTTGTAAGGTATACTTGGACGTTGTCATCATCTATTCCCAGACACACGGCGAACATCTCGTCCATCTTGTTCTAGAGAGGTTGCATATTCATGAACTGACCGTTGCTCCCGACAAATGTCAATTTGGAAAAATCGCTTTGGATTATCTCGGTTTCCGAGTAACCTCCAAATGGAATGAAGCTGATTCGGACTACATGAGCACCCCTCCGGGTCACTCTCCGAGGTCCGTGCTCGCACCATTTTCCCCATCTTTCCTCCCTACGGGTCGGCGGTGAAGCCCAGTTTCTGGGATGGGGTTGGAGCCTTTTAACACATTAAATTTACATTATTGGGCTTCTTATAAATATTAATATTTTCAAGAGTTTCTCTTTTATATTTATTTTAAATGCACTTATTTAGATACACTAATTCTTACGGATAGTCTTTTACATATGGGAATACCAGGATTTTATTATTATTATCCCTCTTTTCTATATTACGTCCTCTTGTGCCATTATAAATTTGAATCACTCTCTCTGCAATCATTTTATCCATAAAGTCTATTGGATAATCATTCTTAATGAATATCTCTTTTTATTTACAAATTTTAAATTATCTTTTCTAAAGTCTTTGTGTGATAATTTACTTGCTCTGTTGATATCTCTCTTTACAGTACCTATCTTTTTTCCGAGTAGATGGTATGAGTTACAATTGATCAACCTATCTGACCATCTAGGTATTCTATAGCATTTTACTCTGTTATTAGCGACTCTAATAACAGTGAAATCAAAAAAAATTTATTGTCTAATTCTAATTCCTTTATACA
Organism: Sycobia sp. Sy_11; assembly: GCA_018907035.1. Taxonomy (NCBI): domain Eukaryota; kingdom Metazoa; phylum Arthropoda; class Insecta; order Hymenoptera; family Epichrysomallidae; genus Sycobia; species Sycobia sp. Sy_11. The sequence continues at coordinate 696,464 of JACCIC010000237.1, read as the reverse complement.
TTTAATTCTATCATGGATGGCATTAAAAATATCCACAATTTCTTTTACACACCTTTCTGGTACAATTGTAAAGATGTCATCAACACATCTTTCATAGATAATTGGTTCAAAATTCAAATTATTTAATGCAATTTTTCTAATTTTTTCATTACCAAATTAACAATCACCGGTGATAAAGGTGATCCCATTGGATAGCCATATTGTTGTTCATAAACATTAGTTTGAAAAGAAAAAATTGTTATTGAAAATGTTATTTATTCCTTTGTTATTGATTTTGTTATTTATTCCTTTATAAATTCATCTTTTGTTATTTTGTATGTATGTTAATATCTGACCATTTTTCCTATAATTTCTTTAAACAAATCTAATGGTATATTTTTAAATAAAGGTACTATATCTAATAAAATCATGTTATAATTATTCGGAATACTAATATCCATAACTGCTTCATAAAAACTCCAAATATCTTTAACATAAGAGATGATTTTCCAACGAATATAACTAATATATTCGATAAAAATCTTGCAATATTATATCTTGAAAAATTAATTGATGATATTATTATTCTATAGGTCAATTGCTTTTTGTGAATTTTAGGAACCCCATAAAATTTGTCTATTGTTCCATTTTCGCGTTTTAAGTGTTTAAATATATTGTGGTTTATTTTTTTGTCTGTTTCGGTTAATAAAAGTGAATTGAGAAAGGACAATAGTGATATTTTAGTCGCAACGGTGCGGGTTCAATTTCGTTTTTTTTTGTGTGTGTCGGTGCCCATAGAGCTGTGTTATTCGGTGTCACTGAGGGTAACGAGCACACGCGTGTAACGCACAAGGGTAACGCACCACACAAACAGTGCGTGCAAGTTCAGGCAACGATAACGTACACGCGCAAATAGTGCGTGCAAGTTCATGCAGGGCATCACGTGCGCCAGTAAATTTCACCAGAAGGGAAAAAATGAGTGACAACGCCTTGCGAATGCAGTTGCTGGTCGAGAATAGACAGCGGCTAGCAATGAAGCGCGCGGTGACGCGTTTAGCATTGAGGGAGGTCATCGAAAGCTTGCGTGATCAGCGGCTTAATACAGAGAGATCGAAGGAGATTTTGCGCGAATGATTGCTGCGAGAGGCTTTCACCATGGCCGAACCCGAAAATCAGATTATACCGTGGTACGAATGGGACGTGATTGAGGTCGTGGCAGAAAGAGATAGGGGAGGGGAACCATCCGAGCGAGAGGGAGATAATGAGGATTACCAAGAATCCGTAAGGTACGAGGAATGAGGCACGTCGGACGGGTATGAGACCGGGGTACTTAGCGATGGCGACGTAAGCGATGCAGAATCGAGCAGTCGCGAGGAAAAAGATTGGTGCGTCAACAAGTAACTAGTACCGAGTTGCACTTTCTGCTCGTGATTGCAGCTACGTCTTCTGTTACAGCCACAGCCGCGACGATGGCGTTCTACCATTACAGCCACGACGATGGCGTTAAGCCAAGATTGTGTGAACAGGCCAGCGGTACAGCAGGCGGCAACGCTATAAACGCCGAACATATACGGTGAGCCCGCGACACCGAGAATCGTTCTCAGTCAAGATGCGTGATCGTATTGGCGTGAGAATCCCGCAGAATGGGAATACTTTTCGGCTCGATTTATGTGAGGAATTGAGGCAACTACGGTGGATAAAAGCGTTGAGCATCGGCGGACTACTCCACGGCCGGTCAATGTTGAAAAAGTAAGGGCTCCTAACTCAGAAAGTTAGTGCCCGTTCACTCCAGCTCAGGAATTTACAAAAGTTCTGAATAGCTCGAAGCGAGAGAATGCATTTAGTGTTGGAGTCGTAGACGTGAGCGAGGAGTATTATCACGTCAACCTATGAAAATATAGCGTGGTGAGGGGAGAATAAGCCTATCGGGGGAATTGGAGGTAGAATTGGCGTTGCCGTCAGAGTGGAAGGAGGCGAGACAAAGGCATCACGGGAGCACGCGTTTCCCGGCGAATGCTCGTGAGGTGTATGGACAGCGTCATCATCAGGAAGATAAAAGAAGGGCGGGTGCCCTAGGAAAGCACCACGCGTGGGCGCCGATGGAGGAAGAAGCGCGGTAGCTCGATGAACAGTTCTGATGCGCTGAGCGCATTGAGTAGTGTGTCGCGACAGCTAGAGGCGGTGGGGGATATCCGCGTTGGCATATTGAAAACGGTGCAGGTTTGCCGTTCTCAGAGGTAGATAAGAGGGAGGATTCGGAAGAATTTCGAGAGGTACTGCACGATTGCCGAGGGGATGCTTTACTTGCCAGAAGGTAAGGCATTAAGCATCGATATGCCGACAAATAGTTTGTTTTGGATGTGGCCAAAAGGAACACGCGTACATCAATTGCACCGGACGTGGACAGCGGATGCTTGTGAACTGCCAGATATGTAATGCACCAAATGTAACTTTCAAAACTTGTAAAAACTGCGCCGTGCTCCGAGAGAAGTGGGGAGACGGATCGGTTGGGGCGCAGAATGGCAGTAGTGGATGTCAACGAGGACTTAGCGAGGACCGGAGAGTTAGAGGACGGAGGACAAAGTAGGAAGCTAGCTATCTAGCCAAAGGATACATTGGGGAACGACGACTACATGGCGACCGAATTTTATTATAAAGTCCGGAAAGATAAAATGCAGAAACTGACGCTGAACTATGCAGAAAAGTGGTGCTACTCTTACCCACATAGCACCGGGGGAAGTTCGACCCCGAAATGCCCTGTGTATATAAAAGGTGATAGAGACGCAACACGAGATTTACATGTGTTAGTGGAACGGGAAAGAATAAACGCGACGGCGCGGGGAGCGATAAAGAAGTGTATAGCGGGAATGAGCGGGGAGAATCGTAACTTTATAGCGGTAAAACTAAGTAGGATGAAATACACAGCGTTGTTTGATTAAGAAAAACATTCTTTAGTAGAATGAAAAATCACAGAGATATTTAAATTACGGTTAAAGGAGAGCGACACTTTTATTAAGAACGTGAATGGAGAGATTACGCAATCTGTAGGAATTCTTGGTGTTGTTTTAGTGGTAGGGAGTATGACAGAAGTAATAGAGATCAAAGCCGTATCTAAGTTAAATCACGATATAATATTGGAGATGCATTTCTGTAGATAATTTGACTGTGACACGCGGCTAGTACGTAGTCTGTGGAGAGTGCGGGAGACCGAGTAGAGAACTTTTACGCGCGAAAATAGCGACAGAGAAGCGATGATTCACGCGAAGTGCGCCGACATTTCATAGCTTAAGGAAAGTGGGGTTCAAGGTGCAGCACCCGTTAAGCACCGAGTAAAGCGAATGTCATTTCGAATAGCTCGGAGGAGATTGGGCAATTGTCGAAAGATGGGATGATAGAGCGACCAGCGAGTGATTGGAATAGCGCGCCTGTTTGAGAGAAAAAGCCGAACGGCAGTTTTTTGCATTGACTTTCGCGATCTTAATAAGGTGAGACGGATCCGATTCCGTATCAGATGAGTCATCAAGACGTGTATCCGATTCCGACTATGGATACTATCCTTTAGAAATTGAGGAGTGTAAAGTATCGAACCAAAACCGATTTGAAGCATGCGTACTTTCAAGTACCGATGGAGGAATCTAATCGGAAATACACAGCATTCACGATTCTGGGTTCGGGTTTATGGTAGTTCATGCCGTTCGGTTTCACTAATGCGCGGAGGACATTCCAAAGGCTCATTGATGCTTTGTTCGTTCCGGAGTTCGAGTAACTTATATTTTGTTATTTAAACGATATCATTATAGTAATGGAGAATTTTAAATTGCACGTAGGATGAGTTCTAGCGAAATTAGTGAGCACTGGTTTAGCGATTAACAAGGAGAAGTGCGAGTTCTTTTGTAGTCAAGTAGCGTATCTGGAATTTCTTCTAGAACATATGAGTTTGCGCTTCGATTGGATGGTACGCGCGTTTTATTGAAAGGGCCTTGGAACTGAAAATTCCACTAGTGAAGCTCGTGCGGAAAAGTCAGGCTTGTTATTCAGTTTGAAAATTACCACGTCAAAATATATAAACTATGTTTCTAGAAAATAAAAAAGATCCAGGAGTCTTTCTTTTGAGTTTTTTTCAGATTCAGGCACTCGAAGACAATAATGTATTTTCTCGCACTCGGGGCGCAAAATAGGATTTTCTGCAGCTGTCTAGCGGGAGCAATATACTACTTTTCCTCTCTAGAGAGGAAACGCGAATGAAGGGAACCGTGTACTTCGGTAGGATTTTCAGTTTTCCGTGCCTGCGTAATATCTGGCATTTACGATGTTTAGACTCACGAGTATATGCGCCAGTCGACCGCAGGTTCGATCTTTTTTTGCACTTTGAGTTAGGTACTTATGATTTTAAAATAAAATAAGATATATATTCTATCTGAAATTTATTATAAAAATTTTTATGTTTTTTAAATATTAAAAATTATCTATAGATTTTTTTTAATTAGTTTTAAATTTAAATTCTATTTATTATGCTATTAAATTTTTTGAAATTTAATTTGAGCGTAGATTATTAAAAAACTTATAATCTTCAATTGATTAGTCTTATTAATTCTAGATTTTGTAGTTTATTATCATAAAATTAATTTTGTCTATAAATCAATGTTTTACAAACATGATTCAAGATTTCATATCGGCTAGAATCAGGCTTCAAAAAATGTCGCACAGGTACCAAGTGAAAATAAATCTGGGGCAGTTGCAAAAACATAGACGGTTAAAATAGATGCGGTTCCCTTGGTCACGCAAGGATCGTAAGCACTCTACTGTAACATCATTTTAAAGACATTAATTAAAGTAAGAAATTAGAGGTTGCTTGTTGTCACCTGACCTGTCAAAATGATTGATTGTATAATTTAAATTCCCTAATAATGACTGCGTCATTTTGGGATTCTCTCTCTTCCTCTCTCTTTTTATCTATCATGTATCTATCTGTACCTTGCTTTCTCTCTATCTCTCTCACTCCCTCTTCATCTATATATCTATATGCCTATCAAAATACCAATTTTTCTATCGATATATTTATGTATATATCGGTTTGTCTCTTTCTTCATATAGAATAAGTAATTTGCGCTCGACCAACCGCGTTAGGGGAGGTTATCTGCATTAGGATTGGAGGTGGGAGTCTACGGAATGAATAGAAGTCCATATACCTGGTAATGGATGGACTAATTACGGGAATTCCATCTTTATTAAAATATGATCATGGTTTTCACGAGTAATATTTTACATTCCGGCTCCCTTGAACGATCACGTTCTAAATCTTAATTAAGTATACAATAGCGCGTAAGTTTTTAGATAGATTTTATTTTTACATAGATATATATTTAATACAATTTAAATTTCTAATAATTTGTACAAGTCATGATAAATAGAACAATATATCAGTTGAACTGTTCATCTTCTTCGAAAGGCAGAGTAGATATTTTTTTAATACTACGTTTGTGTTCACGAGACGATGTCCTAAGAGTGACCACTCGTATTATGCCATCTTCACCAGGATGGATATTTGTTACATGTGCAAGTTTGCACCAAAAAGCCGGGCAGTTGTCTTCATGCATCATGACGATCGAGCCGATTTTTCTATTTTCTGCAGCTCCTGTATGCCATTTTGTGTGAACATTTAATATATGAAGATATTCTTTACGCCAACGTGTGCAGAAGCGTTGTTTTTATTGTTGCGCATGCTGCCAAGATGACAGTCGTCCTGTTGGTATAAATCTGTAATCATAGTCTGGCACACTTGTTAAAGAGTCGCCAATTAGAAAATGGGCGGGAGTAAGAACTTGGATATCACTTGGATCGGCGGACAAAGGTACTAAAGGTCGGGAGTTAAGAATAGCCTCTATCTCAATGAGCCAGTAGTGCTCTGGCAATATGATCCACGCTGGGCCGTTTTGCCAAAGTTCTCGATGATTACAAAATTCAGACAGCGTTCATATTTACTCTTCATTCATATTTACTCTGAGTAAATATGATACTACGGAACGTTTGTGCATAAGCGCTGTATTTCGGAGTTTTTAATGTATTGGGCGGAGTTTTCAGCCAATTTAATACAATGGTTGAATCGGATCAGAGTACTACCCTATGAAATTTAAAATGATTTAAAGCACGCATCACCGTATCGTATAAATTAGCGAGTAACGTCGCCTCACATAGCTCGATGCGCAGTATTGTTATAAGTGTTAACTGAGCCACCCTTTATTTTGAACAGAGAAGCTAGCATGAAATTTTCCCATTCTTATCTGTAGATCGCACGTATAACGAAGCACTCTATGCGTCTTTGCTATAGTCGCAGAATCCGTGTAATTCTAATGATAAATAACTAATGGAAATTACTCTTCGCGGGATGGAAATATTTTCTAACAATGGTAGCTCAGCAAAGAATTTAGACCAGAAGGGATATAAATTTTGGGGAACCGATTCATCACATTCTAATTTTAATTGCCACAAGTTTTGCATTACGAGTTTAGCCTTGACGATCACTGGACCTAATAATCGTAGGTGATCGAATAATCTGACGATTTATGATGAAACTGACAAATTTTCAGTTTTGATTGCGTACGTAATTGCATCCTTCGTTACATTCCAGCATAATCCTAAAGTTCGATTAGCATCATCTTCGCTAAGAATTAAAAATGCGCTGTCGTTACAATCATGCATATCGTTTATTAATTCCGAATTATTTGAAGCCCACTGTCTAAGATTTAAGCCGCCCTTTTTCGTTATATTTATAAGCTGATCTCTCATAATTCGAGCTTTAGATCATTTATATAAAAATCTTTCCTTAATATGCGCGCTCCAATAGGATACTCATTTATTTCATTGCTCGTGAGCTGTTTGCTAGATATGATGCAGATGATGTACCGTATGTAACTACATTTAACTAATATGCCTTAATAGGCTTTGCGATCGTTGGGTGTACAATTTCTTAACAGTACATTTTTTCGATGTCCGTTTTTCATACGCATACATGCATGCGAAAGCGTAAAACAATGAAAAATAAATCATTTTGCAGCACTGAGCCGAACATAAGCGTATTATTCAATGCAATACCAGTGAACATTGTTGTGAAGCCATCAAACACCACGCGAATTTTTGTCGTTAAATTGGTGTATTTGAATACAGCGTGATGAGGTAAGAAAAAATCTTCATCTTTGTTTATCGCGCACTGTGACATATGACCGAGCTTCAAATATTCATCAAGAAAATCACGATATTGTAATTTATTTTTTTCATTTTTGTTTAAAGACGCTCTAAACTAAAAAATAGTTTCAGTGCTATATTGTAACTATCGCCTAAAGTTAATTTATTTTCTCGAAATTTATTTACAATATATTTTCAGGTTGAACCGCGCATTATGTTTTGATGCTTAGTGTATGTTTGATGAAATGAACTTTTTTTTTGTTCTCTTCTGTACGTATATTTCCTTCTTCAATTTCCAAGAATTTTGTAATATTTCTTTCTAATAGTCCCCTTCTGGAGGTTACAGTTCTAAAACCAGATAGCACTCCTGGTAGCCGTCACAAGTAGCGGACCCGAACCCAGTCTAGCCAACATGGGAGGCCGCCCCACACAGTGGTAGAGTGTCGTCAGATATCCAATCCCGTTTCTCGTAGTAGTGCCGTATGGCGTACGGATGGGACCCTGCTGCGAGTCGGGGGGGGGGGGGACAGCCGAGGCCACTGGAATGTAGGCGAGCTTGAGTATTGGGGAGATTAATGACGCTGAACCGTCATCTCCAACATGTAATCCTCCTGACTATCACAAAAATATAACCCACTTAACACAAACTACTCAATTAAAACTGAAAAGTTTCAAAAAAGTAATACCAGATCTCGGGTGCGGCCTGCAACTGACTCAGTAGAGTCCATGAAGCTTCCCAGCTTCCCTAGTACAGCAGTAAACAATCTGGCTGGTGTGCCAGAAAATGTGACAGGTAGCATTAGGAATGTGACTGTGAACGCAAATAGATAGCCAGCAACTTGGGAGGCTGCTGAGAGTAAACTGCAAGAGCAATTTTACATTATCAGCAGAGTCCTAAGTAAAATGACGGAAAGAACTGGCATAAAAAAAATATGAGCCAAGTGATTAAGAACGGTTTGAGTGAGATCAATGAGGCAGCCGAAGGCGGGCAGTATGAATTAAAGCAAATGAGAGTGCTTCGACAGACTGCCAAAGGATGGATCGAATGTGAGAAGGCAACTCCTCAAAAACGGAAAAAAGAACGTCAGATCCCTACTCCGCAGCAGGAGACCGCAAAACAGCGAATAACTGAGGCCGAAGCTTGGGTGACGATAGTCTCAAGAACAAAAAACCGAAAAGGACAGAGACGGATAAGAAAATAAAAAAAGAACAGACGGCAGAAACGACCCACACCAGACCTCAAGGTCGCGGATCTGATCGCTCTCACTCAAAGGTAAGAGAGGAGTGATCATGATCAAGCCGGCTGAGGGACAGAGGTACGTGGACGTTGTATAGATAATACTTCAAAAGGTGAACCCTGACAAGAGTAAAACTCAGATCAGAACAATAAGAAAGACGAAAGATGGCGCAGTATTTCAACAGCTGTCTAGACTGATTGATGTAATGGACTTCCGACAGGTTGTCCAAGACGCTGTTGGAAAGACTGCACAATATGCAGAGCGTCCGTCACGGGAGGTACCTCAAGAGTTGACGAACAGGTATAGGGTGGAGGCGTTAGCAGTGGCGACGACGGGCTTTTTCCAACGTCTATGCGATGACAACATGCCCAAGAAACAGAACATATACAACTGACGGCAGACATATTGATGGACGGTTGAGATCGCGGATCTCAGAAGCACCTGCTTAAAGCTAAGACGGAGAGCTCAACAAACCCGAAGTCGAGGCGAAGTGGGACGCTACACTGCGGAGTATAGTCTCGCCAGAAGGCAGCCGAGATATGTGATCAATGACAATAAGCCGGAGACCTATCCGAAAAACAACACGGATTTGGGAAAGGACGGTTGACCATAGGGCCTGTAGGTGACGTGACGAACATCTTGCACTCGGCGAACAGGGGCTGCCATGCGACCAGACCACTGGTTCTACTGGTGACCCTGGACGTCCAAAACGCTTTCTACTCTACTTTTAAGGTTGATTCCTACCTCGTACGTATCATACGGGACTATTTACGGGACCGAGGATTGACGTACGAGACACTGGACGGAAAGAATCGAAAACGCGTGACAGCGGGGGGTAGCGCAGGGTTCCATCCTGTGTTCTGACTTCTGAAACGTACACTACGACAGCTCTCTAAGTCTGGACATGCCCTTGGACATACGCCTCGTAGAATATGCTGACGATGTTACAGCCGTGATAGTCGCGCGCGACTATCATCTGATTCAGTTAAAGCTGAATCAGGTCATACGACGTGTGAGCGAATGGATGGCAGACCACAGACTTCAACTAGAGCTGTAAAAGATCGAGTTACTGCTACTAACTCGCAGACGAAGAGACGGTATTCCGATCATGTTAGGGACGGAAAGATTGGTGACCAGGAGTGAGGTCAAGTATCTTGAGGTAACCTTGGATACAAAGCTGAGCTTCTGGCCGCACCTACGAAACGTGACCAATAAGGTGATTGAAAAAACAAAAGCTTTATGTAGACTAATGCTCAACACGAACGAACCTAGACAGAACGTACGAAGACTGCTGATGAGCGTTATCCACTCGATCCTGCTTTACGGGGCGGAGATATGGGTCGACGCGATGAATATCAGAAAACGCGCGAATGCCATGAAAAGCATACAAAGGGTGAGCGCGTTAAGAATCGCGTGCGCGTATTGCACCGTGTCCGAGAGCGTGAACAATGAACGAAAAGACTTATACCCGAAATCGGTCCGTGGAAGGCGAGACAACACGGGGAAGTGAACTCAGTTTCTATCCGGACATGGATACATCTGTAAGTACCTCTACAGGATGAAGAGGATTAGCTCTCCGGAATGCACGTAATGCGGATGGGCTTGGGACGATGTGGAGCACACGTTCTTCGTGTGTGACCATTGGACCGAGTTACGACTAGGGCTACAGACGAGGATAGGCGAGATCACGCCAGAACACATTACGATACTTATGAGAACTGACGCGGAGAGCTGAGGGTTGATCGCAAAATACGTTACGAATGTGCTACGGAGCAAAAAAACAGAGAGATATCTGGATGATGAAAGTATGTGAGAGTGAACGCGGTACCGAGTATGCATGAGAATCTGGGCTGAAAGATATGAACGTGAAATGACCACGCAAGACAGCCGTTCAGGCTGAATTAATGTGCATAACATTTCCGAGCTGGTGTCGGTGCAACACGGAGATAAGTGTTTAATGCGTAATGACATGGGATTTGTCTCGAGTCGTACATATTGCGATGACCGTTTTCCAGGAATGTTCTTGGTGAGCGGTCATCGAAAATCCATAAACAGCATTCACAGGCTCCTCAAAAAAAAAAAAAAAAATAATTCATATTGAAGAGTTTTTTTAAATTTTGTTTGTATATTTGAGTTAAATCAGTAGAAAATAATATCAGTGGCATCGTATAAATGTAATAAAAGAAGTATTTAGTTAAAAATAATTAGAATATAGCTCTATATCGAAAAAAGGGTATAGCATTTATGTTTGGGTTTAATAATGTATATTTCTCCTCTAGTAGTAACATTTATAAGTAAGATCATACGACACCAAAAACCGAAGTGCATTCAGAGAAAAAACCTTATGCATTCAAAGAAAAAAGTCAAAAGTTTAAAATAATTTGTTAAATAGGTAAATGAGTGTTTTATAATTAGCTTTAAACGGATTATTTTAGTTCCTGAGACTGAGACGTAGCAGTTCGAAACGTCGGACACCAAGGTAATTAAATTTAAGATAGTGGGGCCAGTCAGTTTTTTCTTTATTAACATACAATATTACTTTTATTCTTTTTACTTTATTTATTATTTTATTTTTATTTTTATTTTTACTTTTATTTTATAATTAATTTTATTTTATATTTATTTTTAATTTTTAATATAATTTATTGTAGTAATAAGTTTGATTTCAGATTATACGGGAGTGAAAATAAACAAAAACAGTCTGACTATTAATATTTTAGCTAATATATTTTATTTTAAAGACTGTAAGATCAATAAAAATATTTATTAATTGAAACTGATGATTCGAACTTTGAAAATCCGAAGCTTATACACAGGTTATCATTTTAGATTATCAGATACTAAATATTTTTCAAAGATTGATTACTTACTCAAATCTTAATTATAATATTTATAATTTTCAAATTAAGTAATATTTATCAGAGAATAGCGTCACAATAAAAAATTGATTGTATCAATTAAAATGATATTTTATTATAATTTTATAAATCCAAGAAAATTTGGAAAAAATGTTTTCAATATAATAATGAATACTATTTCTATTGACAATTAGATTTTATAAATTTTTGCAAATGAATCAATGTAGCGGTTAATATTCAATATAAAAAGGAAATTTTCCATTTTCTCATAGTTAAAAAAATAAAATTATTTTCAGTAATTTGATCCTTTCTCTATAATCATTAAAACAATAACTTGTATATCGCCATTTATTGTACTCCATGTTAAATATTCAATTATACTTATAAAATATAATTTGCAATGTGTAATGGAAATTGCACCAGCCTACAACCTGCAAAATTAAAAGAAGAGTAAATAAAGAGTGAGAAGCAAAATTAGCGAGGAGAGTTACATGGATGCACGTAACAAACAAAATACATATAGATAAAGAAAAGTATACGAAGAAAGGGAAAGGAAGACATAAGGAGATAAATAAAGTGAAATATACATGTAGATAACCAAAGTAAAGGTAAAAAACGAGAAATAGCGAAAAGTCACATGTTTGCATGCAAAAAGCAGAGTGCATATAAGGAAAAGGAAAATATACGCATGCAGACGGGTATAGGAAGATAGGAAGAGAGAAATAAAGGCAAAAATACGCATAGCAGTAAAGGAAGACAGGAAGAGACACTTAGATAAGAAAACATACGCAAGCGGACAAGAAAAAAAAACAAAAATATCATAGAAGGCGAGAAGTAGAAAGAAAGGCGTATGCATATAGATAAACACAGTAAGATAGCAGGAAAGAAAGAAAAGGAAAATTAAGTAGACATAAAGAAAAATATATAAAGCTAGAGAATACAGCTCGGATTTACCGGTATTAAAAGAGATACATGCAGAGAAGAGAGAGAGAGAGAGAGAAGGAGATGCAGGTTATGTTTACACGCATGAAAATACATGCAGAGAGTATTATATGCAGGAAGATGGAACCAGAGGATACAATGCACAGGCCGGAAAACTAACTGCAGGCACAGAGAGATAGAGAGAGATACATAGATATGGCTGCAGAGGTGAACAGAGAAGTATGCAGAGAAGTGTAGAGAGAGAAAGAAAGATAGATACATGGAAGTAAGGAAGGAGTGAGAAGGAAGCAGAACATTAAATAAAATAAATTGCAAACACTTCATACGTGGCGGAGATCCGCAAGCCATGCAGACACTGCAAGCGGGGAGTGGAAGATTTGAAAGCCCGTGGCCACACCAGGTTATGTGAGGCATACTGGACGCAGGATGGGCCGCTGCCCGAACGAACACGACGAGGAAGCAGCAAACAGACGTAGATTGCCGCAACAAATAGACGCACACCAAGCTCAACGACGTCAGCTCAACAAACAGGAAGGGCGCGTGGAGACGCTGAAAAAACATGAAGATATTAGTGAGAGTCGGAGAGACACGGCGTGCGCCATCCGCACAGCAAACGGCCGCACTGAAAGTGGCAGCCAGCAAGAAGACAAAAGCCGCCACGGAGAAGGAGCGGTCGACAGCGCCACCGCTCTTAGCGGCGCCGCGCCGAACTACCGATGGGGATATATATATATAGATATATCACCCGGGTAAATTCGAACTTGGCGCGCGGCGCAAGTCATGAAACGAGACGTTGCCGACGGACAATGTCGGTCGTTACGGTATTAATGTTCGGGAAGAGCCCGAGATTGGTGCGAATCGGAGAAGAGGGATGGTGATTGGCGCATGGCGAAAAGAAGAGCGCTCATTCGAGGATCATCGTTACAAATGTCATTACTTAATATTTGCCTTGAATATATTGTTTTAAGTATTATAAAGGGGTTTCCGTTTTAGAAAATACAAATTTGAAATCGCTATTTCGAATCCGCCATTTAGTATTTTGGAAACTGTATAACTGCTTTATGAAGAGTATAGCAGAAAGCATTAACTTTTTTGCTGTTATTCATGTTGATATATCAAATTTCTTTGAAGAAACTTGAATGACCATTCCTTAATGTTTAGGGAACTGTTAATGTCCGACAATCGAAACATTGGACATTAAAGGTAAATGTAAATTTAAGGTATTTGGGACAGTCAGGTTGTCCTTTACTAACATAAAATATATATTATTTTATTTTTATTATTGAATTGATTTTTATTATTTTATATTTTTTAGTAATAATTTGTATTTATTTTCTATGGCAATGTTTATAAACAAGGTCTTACTGTCAGTATATTATTGTAGTATACTAATAGTATACTATTATTGTAGTATACTATTAGTATACTATTAATTTTATTATTGTAGTATACTATTGTATAAAGACTGCAAGTCCAATAACAATATTTATTATGTTAATTCATAACAGTCGACTTAAATACAATTTTTTAAATAACTTTCGCTAATGATGAATTTATGATATGAAATACCACTTTACCAATTTTTTAAAGAAATGAAGATTACTAAATGCTTGTTCTGTAAATGTTAATGTAAAGCACTCAATTTAACTAGATTTCTGCTAATGAACTTAAAATTGATTGAAACAATAAATTTTTATTCTTCTTCAACTTTATATATAATGTTTTAAGACTACAAATATTTTATATTTAACTTTGTGTAGTTCATAAAATAAGAAATAATTCTTATAAACAAATTAGATAATAGTTATCTATGTATTAAACAAAATTCTATTAACGAATTAATTTTTTTCTAAATTATCGAACCATGTCTGTTTCCATAGAATAATTAGATACACTTTCAAATTTTTGTTTTAAATGCAATACAGACATGACAAAGCATTTTTATCAATTTTCAAACATTTTTTAAACATTTTTGAAAAATGTTTTTCAATTTACTAACGAGTATGTAAAGAACTTTTCTTACTGATTTCTTCGTTAAAGCTGCGAATTTTTTTTTTAATTTTCTGCTCATAACAATGAAGGTCCTATCTGGACCGTACAGAGTTCATGCGGATTATCACTAACTATTTATCCCTTAACTAAACAAATCATGTGCTTTCTGTAGCCAATTTTTCGCTAAGCTCAAAATCAACTCGGAATGTACTCGGCTGTTACGAAAATCATGAAATTCATTGGTCGTCCATAGCGCAACTGTTCTATGCATGAGTGCGACGATCAATTCCTTTTCGGCAAAATGACGTGAGCGTTGCAATATCTTCGCCGCATACTACTTTCGACGGGATGCATCATTTAGCCCGCACGCTCCCTTCACATACATCCGTGAAAGCCGCCCTCGAAACGTGTATGCGTCTGAGAGCACTTCAACCTACTCCTTTCTCTATTTTGATCTAGCATCGATGGAAAAGGTACGCCCTTACGTGCACAAGCAGTGCCTATGTCGCAATGGCGACATCATGAATTATAAAATGACGGTAAATGCGAAAGTTGTCCGAGATAGGGTCCCAGTAACAGCCTTCCGGAGTAGCCTATATACACTGCAATTTTCGGCTCTTTCCTCCAGTTTGGGAAACTTTTAGAGCGTTGCGTGGTGTGTGTGTGTGTGTGTGTGTGTGTCATAGGTAAATGTTTAGGCACACTTATAAAGTTGCTGCGCATGCTGAGCTATACTACTAGTTGTAGAGTAAACACTAGTGCGCATGTATTCAATGTAACGTAAGATATAGGCGCGCGTATACATACCCTTAACTCTGTACTTTTTATCTCTGTTAATCGGAGCTGCTTTTTGAACCGAGTTATATGAAAATTTCAATAATTTTCGTTTCTAGGCTGCTAGAAAATATTTATTTTATCTACTTTAAATAGTAATTAGTCAGCTAAATATCTTACTTTAAAGGAATGTAGAAATGTTATAAGTATTTTTGTATCATTTAAAAACTAAAACAATAAATATAAACGAAAATAGTGACAATTATTAAGTAAATAGATGAAAGTTCTTAATTTAAAATATAAAAATCCTGTAAATGCTATTATTTTTCGGTAGACAATTAATCGTCTAACTAAAAGCTTTATCAGTTTAAGACTGTTCAGCTATCTTGGCCGTATCACTCAGAGATGAGACAAATTAATATATGGGATTGGTAGTATATATTAGAACTTATGATGATCAAATAATTAAGAGAATCATAAAAAACTAATTGGCAGAATTAACTAATATATAAATATATAAAGAACTAATGCACATTCACACGGCGACTTGTTCGAACTTGTCGAATGTATGATGCTTCCTATCAACTAGCAGCTCTTATTAACTCACTGTACTCTCTCTCTCTCTCTCTCTCTCAAAGAGAACCCTAAAGATATCTATGATCAAGATCAAGTTTATTAGAAGAAGCAAGTTACGCGAAATGTTAATGCTTACATTTTACTTAATTACTGAAATCAGAAAATGAGAAATTGATGCAAACAATCCTTATCACAACTTGAATTTTGATATTGCTAAATTTATCGCAATTCCATATAGTCATATTATACATTGATATTTAATTCAAATATTAGATATTCTTTAGAAATTAACCAGAATTTCATCCTGAATCCATTACCCACTCATTAATATCTAAGTATTATTTCAATAAATTATATATTACCTAAATAGCACAAACATATATGTGAGAGCACACACATAATTATGCATTGTGATGAATTACTGTTTAATATTATGAAATTAATGATTACTACTGCGACAAGGTTTTTCTTTGTTATGAAAGAATTCACGTAATTCATTTATTAATAAGGAAGTTTCGTTATTTTATGATAATAATAAATAACTTTATTTTCACCCTTGTGTATAAATGTATATGTATATAAATATATATGTAAATATAATTTTTTCGATGTAATTAGGGCTAATAAAAACTCAATTTATTTTTATTTTACAACGTTTCATCGATAAGTATTGTTTGCCTCTTTAGGTACTTTAATAAAAAAATATGCAACTAATTACAAATCTAAATTATATAGCAATGAAAAATATAATACAATAACTAAATCGAATAGTAATTTAAATTTGTTATTTTAAATAACTTATGTATTCAATATATGTTGATATTTTAAGATCAAGTGGCACGGTAGCACCAGATGGCGAGTTTGAGAACCGTCGACATGATGTGCATAACACGCACACTCCAAGTAAGAGTCAGCCTGAGATACGTAGACATTGTATTCTACCTCCCCAACACAAATCGCTCTATAGCAGTCGTCCCGATACATTTCCTATAGTCCGAACATGATGCTCTCTGTGAACGTCGTCTCGAGACACTTGCACATCTTTTTCTACCTGCTCGAACTCGAAAGTACAATTTTTTCTATTGAAGCCTTATTTAATATACATATATATATATTGAATAAAATGGTCGGCAAAATATTAATTTGAAGTGGACGCTACGTCGAAGCAGCTTTTTATACAGAAGCGACGATAGGTAAATTACGGTGAATCTTTTTATAGAAATATAGATTTTTATATATAAGAGTACTTTTTACTTAGATATTATTGAATTATTTATGAAATCGGTTAAATTATTATCTCGGGCGAAGCCGAGACAGGGGATGCTAGTGTATATATGTCCGGCGTAATCGCTGGACGTAACAATCTTATTATATAAAAAAACCTAGATAAAAATATTTAAATTTAAATATTAAAAACAATACTGTAGTAATTGACATAAAATATCAACTAATAATTTATTATTAGTTGATATTTTATGTCCTATTATATAATGAATTTAAAAATCAGATCATTGAAATAGTCAGATGTCTTGTTTCTGATAAAGGAAAGCAGAAAAGAAATATATATTTTTAGTTTTTAGTAAGATATATTTTTAGTAAGAATTTTAAATACTTCTTATTATGCATTTTATAAAAAAGTTATAAAAAAACGCTTCGGAAGTTCCAAATATATTAACACAAAAAATATTCCATAATTAATTTCAAAATCAATTCACTGACATAGTCAATTGTCCTACTGATTGTGATAAAGGGAAACATAATAGTATATGATTATCATATTAAGAAATTTATAACTTATAAATCTTATATTTATTTGACAAAAACTTTATATAAAATATTTTTCAAAATTCGAAACAAAAATATATCAGAGAATAAATAATAAAAGAAATTCATTTTCAGATGACGTCAACTGCATTAAGTCATCTAATATTCTTCCCAACTATTTTCGGAATAATAGATTACGATTGCCGATCATAAACTATGACTGTTACCACGCTATTACGCTATCGTTAGATATTGGGGATGGTGAACCTTCTAACAATATACACATTCCTGAAACTTATTTGCAACTATTGCAAATTGATGATTTTATTCTAGCAGGATTTATTCTCATATTTCGGTTGTAATGAATATAGTATGTAGTATATATTTGTATATATATTTGTGTATATATTTGTAATATACTATATATTTGTAAGACATAAATAGAGAAGTATGATTAGAAGTAGATCAAGTACAGATACTGCAAATTGGCAACAAACATATTACTGAGGGAATAAAAATAATTACAACACGAGTCTACCCGATTACTTTTGCTGGGTATTTAAATTCTGATGTTCAATGTAATGGGGCTTTTCCTAGCGATCCGTATGGATCATGGGAATCTGTCGCAGTACAGGACTCGGTAGAATCACCTTAAATGAACATTATGATAGAGTTAGTCTGAGAGATAATAAAATTCATCGAGACTCTGGTATGACTCTCGTTTGATCCGAGAAATTTTGTATTGACATTTACAGTTACACATTTTGGAAATCGATTCCCGATAATAATTGCTAGTTTAATAAGTAAAGTTTATTGTACGAAAGTGTTATTAAAAAAATATCAGGATATAATGATCCGAGCCCAATTGCATTTTCTCTATCAGCTCAGGATTTAACATTTGATTTAAGAAAAAAGCAATAAGAAAGAGTATACGGTTATATTATTTTAAATTTTATTTATGGGTTTTATTTTTATGTTTTATTTTATTAGATATTTTTCTAGATGTTTTCGCATTTCATGAATTCTGTTCGAGTAAATTTATCTGGCTCTACGATGGTAAGGGATGTGGTAGGTGAAGGCTCAACAGTGAGTGAACGTGATAAGGTATTAGGTACTTTATGCAGTGCGCCTTTATGATGGATTATATCCATATTCTAAGCCTGTGGTGCGGTGGCCCATCGTGCTAGTTTTCCTGTGGGATTTTTGAGCTCGTTCAGCCATATTAAGCTGCTGTGATCCATGATCACTTTGGATTTTTCTCCTAGTATATATCTACGAAATTTTTTGCAGCCCATAGTACTGAAAAGTATTCATTTTCGGTGAATATGATAATAGGTGATTGTATAGTTCTGTCCTGCTTGTGTTAAAGCCTTGCTTGCGTAAGCAATGAAGTGCTCTTTATTTTTTATATCCTGACTGAGTACGGCACCAAGAGCATAATTGCTCGTATCTATTTACAGCACGTATGGTTTGTTCTACATTGGTTGTACTAACACGAGTGCTTGGGTCAGCAATATTCTCAGTTTATTAAAAGCGTCTTCCTACGGTGTATTCGAATGTCATTTTACATTTTTCCTTAATAACTTTGTAAGGGATGCTTTGATTTCCGACTGTGACTTTACAAAGCAGGTGTATCACCAAACCATTTCAAGTAACGCTCTTAATTATTTATATACTCCTCAAAAGTGTTTACGGTGATAAAAATATCATGCATGTAGACAAAAACGGTTGGATGCCATTGAGCCAAAAAAGATGACGTATATACCTTTTTAAAAGCTTACCAAGGCGTTATTATGCCCGTAAGAGAATCGCGTCTATTGAAAGAGTCACTTTTGCGGGACTGCAAGGGCGGTTATCTGTTTGCTGCTCTCATCTAAGGGGATCTGATGATACACCTGGCTTCATATATTTTAGAGTATGTTAGATATATTATATATTATATATTATATATATAGAGTATGTGATATAAGTAGAAGTATGTTTCTTTTCTCGTCAGTTACTTAACCGTTGTGTGGTCAGTGCAAAAATCTTTCACTCCTACATCAGTACTTAACCGGGGAATTGCTTTAGTAGCTCTCTGATGGCTCTATTATGCTTACTGCTAGCAGTCGGTCTATCTCTCTTTATGCCTTATTCAGCAGCCTATTGGGTATATGACGGAGACGTTGTTTGATAGGGGGATGCTCTTGTATGTTTAATTGGTGCATCTACATCTGTGGCAGCCAGAGAGTTTCCCTCGGCACGGGTATTATTCTTTACGGCTCATCGATTATTCCAGCTGAAGCCTTCTGATCTACTCAGTACGGCTACGCTCCTGTCTGCTGCAATAACTGTAATTATTTCGCTGTGATTGTGGTGGTGTATTTCGAAGTGCATGGTTATTTCCCGTGGTGTATGTCAAGTGGCGTCATCAAAGTTAATACTGCTTTTCATTTTGGCTAAGATATTCGTGCCAATGATCATGTCATTTTTGAAGGTTTTGGATAATTCAAAGCGGGCTTTCATCTGTTAGTGATCGATGTAAATTAATAGGACATACTTTCCTTCGTTGGAGTAGTGTTTCTATCTGATATCTGCATGTACGAGATTACCGGGATAATAATTCATTCGGTCAGCTTGCCCGGACCTAGATCCATATTTGACTTTCTGGCGTCAGGATCAATGAACGCCGAGAATATTTTTTCGATCAATTCAATGTTTAGAAAGAAGCGTTTCTCGTCTTCAGCATTCATTGTCTTAGGTGCGATTCTCACGTCACTTGCCTTTGAACATTTTTGATCAACAATTGTGACGTCGGTCGTTAGAAAGTATCGCCGACGCTTTCCGATATCTTTTCCTCTCTGTTGTCTGTGATCGAAAATGTCGGTTTCGATCGCAGTCATTTCTATGTGGTGATTCGGTATGGAAGGTATTACGAAATAGGTATATAACCAGGGAATTTTAATTTTGCCTATTGAGCGAATAACTATCGCTTCGATAAGGTGATTCGAATTGTTGTCTTGAAGTCGGTGGTGGCGGTGGGTATGTAGGTTGGGGGTGACGTTGTCCGATATCTGTGGAATGGTGACTGAGAAGCATATCTCGACGATGTGCTTCGATGTTCTCTCGTGATTCTATTTTTTGTTACGGTGATATGCTCCGTAGTCTTGAATTGTGATTTTTACTTTCTCGTTATTAGTCACGGATATGTGTTTTCATTTCCGCGTTTAATGAAAATTGACGCCAATGGTTTTACGAGTGTCACCAATTTCGCCCTGACTTTTATTTTTTCATCGTCTAGCACCGCCAGCCTTGAACATCTGTTAATCCTTCCTGACAAATTGCAAGATGCTGTGGTTACCATGCACTGTTCGAGTGGAGTTGGTTCCTTATAGCGAGGCTTCAATTCTCTTTTGGGCTTGTTTTTCTCATATTGTTAATTAATTCATATCTTATTAAATTTTGTATTTACTTATATTATTATTATTTAGTAAACTACCACGTTCCTCATGTTTTAAGAAAGAATTTTGAAAATGCACTAAAAAGTTTTAAATTGTTATAAATATTTGTTCTGATTTATTAATACTTATTTAGGCGACTGTGTATGATTTTAATATAATAATAAGTCTTTCTTGCTTCCTGCATCGTTGCACCTTGCTTATTGTCTTTTTGCTCTTTCTTTTAAAGGAGCACTTCTACATGAATATAAACAGCATTTGTTGTTTATTATTATTTTTGCAAACTCTACCACTCAGAGCACGAGCAGACGATCATCGACATCTGCTAAGAATTTAACGGCGATGTCCTAATCGAATTCAAGAAGGCTTCAGCAGTGGATAAGGAGGGCTTTCCTAACGCCTTGAAAGAGGTCATCGGGCAAACCGCGGCACTACGTGCTCTAACTCCTAAAACTACCTTGGAGATCAGCGACGTGGATGGCTGCGCGATACTTGACGAAGTTAAGGCAGCCCTCCTTGGCATCTTGGGAGACTACACTAACCCCCTCGCGGTGAGGCCCAGGACGGAGAATAAAGTTGGCAAACAACTAGCCATTGTGACCCTCACTGAGGAGGCTGGTCAGCAGCTGATGGAAGTTGAAAAGGTAGCTGTTGGATGGGTTCTTTGCAGCCTGTGGCAGCGAATCCAGGTCCAGCGCTATTACAGGTATCTTGACTATGGACACCGCGGCTCGAACTGCAATGGCGCAGACAGAAACACTGCCTGCTCCCGGTACGGACAGCAGGGAAACAAGGCGGCTAACTGTAGGACGCCTCCGAAGTGTTACCTCTGTCCGGGGAACACGCCTACAGCATCACACCACGTTGTTGGGTCTGGAGCTTATGTGGTCTTTCGCGAATTCTTAGCCAGGTTTCGCCAAAATGGTTAAAGACGTGCAGGCGAACCTGAATAGGAATCGGACGGCGAGCGACCTGCTCATGCAGCTCTGTCTTGAAAAGGACTTGAAGGTCATTATCATCGAACAATATCGGGATAGAGATGTGGAAGTCTGGTATTGCGATGACCTCGGTACCGCGGCAATTTGGGCTTTCGGATGGAGTGCCATTGATCTGGCCGCGGCTTCGTCTTCTCGGCACCGCCCTTTCCAAAGGTAGAGCTAGAGAAAGAGAACACTCTCGGAGTGCGCTCTCTGATGAATACAAGGCATCGGGACCCGACGGACTCCAGGCGAAAGTGTTGAAAGCGGTGATAAAGAGTCATCCTGAACTCTTACTTGGTATGTAAAATTCGTGCACGGGAGTATTTTATCCCCGCTGGAAGAAGGCGAGACTGGTGATGATATGCAAGGATAAAGGACCATCTCATGCTCTGTCGATGTACAGACCCTCTAGATACTGCTGGGAAACTCCTGGAAGCTGGTGAGACCCTGCTTACAGGCGGCGGTTTTAACATCCGGCGACCTCTCCGAAAGACAGTACGGCTTTCGAAGAGGATGATCCACTATAGGTACTATCGAGGAGGTAGTGAAGGCCGCCAGGACTATGGAGCGCGAGAATCAGTCCTCCCGGTCTGTATGTCTTTTGGTGAAACTTGTTGTCAAAAACGCCTTCAACTCGGTTGGATGGACAGACGTGCTGGAATCATTGAAGAACGACTTCAATGTATGGTTCCTACTGCAGATCATGGGAGATTCTTTGAAGGACAGATCCATTCTGTACGATACGGCAGAGGGCGCTAAGTAAAAAGATCTAACACGTGGCGCGGTCCAAGGCTCCATCCTGGGTCCCGATCTATGGAATATTTTCCATGACGAGATCCTTCGGTTAGACATGCCGGAACACTGCTCGCTGATCGGATATGCGGATGATGTGGCAGCTGTTATGATTGCGCTCAAAATGACGCTGGCACAGACGCGCCTGGATCAGACCATGCGCAGAATTCGCCAATGGATGGGTGATCACGGGCTGGAACTAGCGGAGATCAAAACTGAGGTCGTGCTCCTCACGAAGAAGTACTTCCCAGAGTGCAGTCGCTAACTATTAGAGAGGTGCTGGTCTCAACCAATGTATGCATCAAGCACCTGCGGGTGATGCTAGATAAGAAGCTCTTCTTCTGAGAACATATTTGGAGATCGGTGGACAAGGCGGCGATGACGACGGCCTTCCTTTGCAGGGCATGATCAACGTAGGAGAACTAAGCCCTTGTATCAGGCGGGTACTATTGTGAGCTTCTCAGTTTGTCATACTTTACGGCGCTGAAGTTTGGGTCGACATGCTGCAGTACGAAAAGTACCGCAGGCGCATGGCGACTTTAGAGAGGAGATGCGCTCTTCGTGTAGCGTGTTAGAATCGCAGGGACTCTGAGCCGGCTTCCCTAGCGGTTGCCGGGGTAATCCGGATAGATCTCCTGGCCCAGGAGTGGAAGTTGATTCACTAGATGAAGCAGATACTTCACCAGGCCGAAGCAAGCTAGGGAGAGTTCCCTGGTTTGTTGGTAGAATAGTTGGGAGCAGAATACGGGCTGAAGGTGGACTACTAGGCTTGTAGTCCTTCAGGTGACTTCGTGGATCGGTCGAGAGAATGGAGAGGTAAATTACTATCTCACTCAGATCCTGACTGGCCGTGGGTACTTTCTCAAGTACTTACATAAGATGGGCAAAATCGCGGATCCCGGTTGTATATACTGTGGATCTGCAGAGACGATGCCGATCATACTTTTTTTTGTGTGTAATGTGGGCTCATGGAGCAGAGGGAGCTGTCGACGGGTACTGAGCTTAGGGTCATTACGTACGTGTAAGAATGTACTCCCAAGTACGTGGGAGCCGTGCTATAAACAACGGGGAAGGGACCTGCACTCTAGTGCAATATTATAAAACCACTTACCATTTTTAGCTTGGGTTGGTGTACCACTGCTGCGTTGTTTTCGCTATCGCACTGTTTCTCGCGTTCTCTCTCTCTCTCGCTCTCAAGGTCTGCTACTATGGACAGCCGACTCCCCGGACTCTGATGCACTTGTACTGCGAGGGATGTGGCAACTTGTGATGCAAGGATAACGCCGCGTCTTTTCCGCTCCTCCGATGGGCTCGGATGTAGTTTACACAGATGTAAACTTACAACACGTCAACCGCGAAGGACGCTACAAGGGTGAGCTTAAACTGTGTGATTCGAAACGATATTAAACGAAAAAGAGAGAAAGTATATTGAAGCGGGACGGATAAAACCACGTTGGACTATCTGAAGCTCAGAAAGTTCATTTCGAACTTCATCCTATCGTTACGCTTCCAGCGCCCTCGCGGCTCGCGGGTACTATTTCGCGAACTCGCGCGAACACTCGCGGTTTCACATGAGCGCTTTAACCTACCACCGCCGTTCGGGAGGTTACAAACTCTCCCTCCCGAACCGCAGGTAGGCGCGTGGTCGTGAAGGGGTTTAAATGGTGGCGGTGCGCGAATCGCGAACGTTGCGGGTCCCATTTAATCGCCGTTTAATACGTGAACGTTGTGAGTATGCATTGGGGAACAGAGTCGGGGATAATACATAGTTTGACGAAATACGGTAGGGGATAGTACATTATTTGACTAAAAAACGCTAGGGGATAATACATGATTTGGGGAAACGTGAAGACCATTGGTTTACCCTTCGCATGGGTACTAAAGAGAAACAAAAAAAATTAATTTAAAATAACGAAAAACGACAAATATGATTACACCCGTTGGTGTGGAGTTTGGTCGTCTTCTCCTGGTCTCTATCGTCCTCCTCCTCCCAAGAAGCAACGGCAGGGATCGACCGCCGCAAGCAGGATGTGCAAGTGCAGAGGTCGCTGTTCGTTCTTCGGCACCTGTAGCAGAATCTCTTGAATCTGGGGTGTGGGCAGACGGAGTAGCGGTGACCGTCCTTGCCACAGTTCCAGCAATGCGTTATTGCTGACTCGACATAGTACGAACCTTCTGCCCCTACAGGGCCCGTAAAAGACCGATTTCGCATACTTCCCAGACCTGGAAGTGGCGTTGTGGGGATTGAAGGATGAGGCCGCATGGGCGGAATGAAATTGGGTGGTGGGGCGATAGGGTCATCCATTAAGCCTCGAATCTTGCTGTGCTTCATGGGGATAATTGCCTCTATTATTTCTTCTTCCGTTGAGCTGTTCAGGCTAGCCACTGGGCTGGTTTCCGTTTTTCCTTTCTTCTGTGGTGCGCTATTTATTTTTAATTTATAATTTACATCCTCGCTACTCTGTGGTGGTATTGCGAATGGGTTATATCCCTTGTTGATTCCGGTGTTTTGTTTGGGATTGTGGGGTGGTACAACGGTATGTGGGCGCGATATGGGGATAGTTTCTTGTGGTGCAGCAACTTGGGGTGATTCTGCGACATCATCAACTGTCGTCTTCTTGTATTTCGACGGAATGATACATTTCTCCTTGGCGGTGCCGTGAGCATCGTGTGCGGTTAGGTGGGGTTGTTGCATCTCAGACTGCTGTGTCGCGACCGACCGCATGAATGTACATCGGTCTCCGCGATATATTCTAACGTCACCCTGTTCCGGGGTGCTCACATACACTACTTTTTGTACACTTCTAGGTGGGTGTGTCTTTCTGGGAGGTAGTTGCTTGAAAATCCTTGGCCCTGGCCTATATGGTAACAGACTGACCAACCGTATCTGGTTATGCGAGGTAAACTCCTTTTGTATCCTAACCTTAGTACGAGACGGTTCGAGTGGTCCCGTTCTGTACGAGGCCGCCTCAGATACATAGTCGTCTTCCTCCTCCTTTGCCGGCGTCATATTTTCCATTCTTTGCGGATGTTTTTCGATGACTTCTTTCTTTTCTAGGTCTAAGTTTTCTCTGGATTCTTGAGGTATTGTTCTGGTAGATTTACGTCGTTCCGAACGGTCGAACTGTTGTTGTGCGATTTCCGTAGTTTTACGTCTTTGCGGACGGGCTTCATCATTATCTTCGATGGTATCGGTAGTTTTACGTCGTTCCGGATGGGCGGGCTCATCTTGAGCTAACTCCTCTATATTCTCGGTATTGGGGTGTGGTTGATTTTCGGTATCGGTATGGGGTTAGGGTTGGGTAGGGTTTTCGGGGTCCTTGAGGGTTGGTATACTCATATCCAATAGCGAGAGGCTCAATGAAGCATCGGCCATTGGTATAATGTTCATCGCTGGTTCCTCTTCGGCGAGCTCCTGCGTTGTATCGGGACGGAATTGAATTAAGTTCAGCCGCGATTTCTGCACCTCTTCGAGGGCCTCGATTAATTTCCCCATATCGAGGGTAGTGTCGAATCGGTTGAGGGACACCCTGCGTATGTGCACCGTAGGTGCGGTTACGTTTATGGGGGTTGTTCCCCACATTTCTTGCGGGTCGTACGCGAGGGGTGGGGGATTTGTGCGTCCCCAGGTATATTGGCCTGGTCGGAAATGAACGATCGCCGTAGTCCTTTGCCTCGACCGGTAACTCGATACATTTCGAGCGCTGGATATCAATTGATCATTGTTGGTACCTGTGGATAAATTACTGTTATTAGGTTGGTAGTATCTTTTGAGGTGTGATATATGTGCCTTTGTCATTTTCCCGTCATTCATGTCTTCGATCTCAAATATGACGGGGGGTATCTTTTTTGTAATTTTGCACGAGAATTGGTTTGGATCTGATGACAGGACATTGTTGCGTCTACACACCATATCATTGACCTCGAATATCTCCGGTCGGCGTCCTTTATTATAGTATTTGGCCTGTTTTTGACTTGCGGCGCTCAGATGTTTTCTTATGTGATTGTGGATGGCGGGCCATCTCTTCATGCGATTTTGCCATTCCAGTGTTGTGGGGGATGCACCTGCAGGGTGGCAAAATATAAAAATGCCGGCGATATCTGGATGCTAGCGTGCATTGCTGTGTTTGCTGCAAATACAAACTCTGGGAGGTAGATGTCCCAGTTCTTATGGTCGTTTTGGACAAAAATCGCGATCATGGTTTTGATGACCCTATTTACTCTTGCTACAAGGTTTGCTTGTGCGTGGTACGGCGGGATAAATTGGACTACCATATCTAATTCCGCGAGATTGGTCTTGAGCCAGTTGTTGACAAACTCGGTACCATTATCTGAAATTAGGTATTTCGGGCAACCCCACTTGAAGATGATCTGCTCTTCAAGTGCCCGTGTGATTGCTTGGCCATTTGCTTTGCGCAATGGGCGTGTCTCGATGCATTTGGTGAAGAGATCTTGGCACACCAAGAGATACTTATGTTGTCCATTGCTGGTTGGGAACGGGCCCATAATGTCTGCGACTACACTGCTCCAGGGACCTTCCATTTTTCGTTGAGACATCAAGCCCGTGGGTCCTCTCTGCGACACTTTGTGTATTTGACACTCAGGGTAGTGCTTCACATGTTTGTGTATGTCTCTTTTCATGCCTAGCCAGTAGTATTGTTGGCCGACTTTGTAGGTGGTTTTATCTACTCCAAAGTGCCCTGAGGTCAGAGTGTTATGACACTCATTGAGGACGCGATCTCTGTCGTTAGAAGTTACGACGAGCTTCCGGTCGTCCTGGTCGTAGCCTAGCGCTATAGCAATTTCGTTTGGACGATGTTTATATAAGCGTCCATTTGTAATCGACCAATCAGGATATAATTTCGGTTGTTTTCGGATTTCGGCACTTTTTTGCCGGTACCAGTCACCCATTTCAAGAGTGGTGAGGGTGGCGGTAGAGGACTCGGGGTGTTGAGGGGGTCTTGATAGGGCGTCTGGCACGCGGTGAAGTGATCCCTTTCTGTGGACGATTTCCATGTTGTAAGCCTGGAGTGCTGTTGCCCACCTAGCTAGGCGTCCTATCGGGTCCTGTAATGTGTGCAACCGCTTAAGGCTGCTGTGGTCCGTTATCACTGTGAACTTCTCGCCGAGTAGGTACCCGCGGAATTTCTCTACTGCCCACAGGACGGCTAAGCACTCCTTTTCGGTGACCGTGTAATTCACCTCAGCTGGTGCCAACGTCCTGCTTGCGTACGCAATCAGGTGCTTGGATTAGCAGCGCACCTAAGCTGTAATTGCTCGCATCGGTTTGCAAGACGTATGGTTTGCTCTGCACGGGGCGCGCTAGCAGAGGCGCTTGCGTCAACAGGATACTGAGCTTATCAAAAGCTTCCTGTTGCGCTGATCCCCAGTGCCACTGGATATTTTTCTTTAATAGTTTTGTGAGAGGCAGCTTTATTTCCGCTAAGTCCTTTATGAACCTAGTGTACCACCCGACCATGCCTAGAAAGACCCTCAATTGCCTGAGGTTGGTAGGCCTTGGATATTCGCTCACTGAGCGAATTTTGTCGGGGTCAGTGTGCAGACCGTCCGCGTCTACGATATACCCAAGGTACTTGACCTCTGGGTAGCAAAACTCGGTTTTCTCCTTGTTTATCTGTAACCCAATTGCGTTCAGGCGGGTGAGTACCGCTTTCACCTCGCGAAGGTTCTGCCCGAAGGTCCTCGTAGCGACAATAATATCGTCCATATATACGAAGACGTTCGGTTGCCATGCTGGCTCGAAAACAAAGTCCACACCTCGCTGGAAGGTGGCCTGGGCATTCGTTAGCCCATAAGGTAATCTTGTGTATTGGAAGGACCGCAAAGGCGGTGACCTCTTCGCTGCTCTCTTCAAGTGGTATCTGATGGTAAGCCTGACTGAGATCTATTTTAGTCAGGTACCGGAAGTCACCTAAATTATCCAGCAGGACATCCATATGCGGAAGAAGGTATGCGTCCTTTTTAGTGATGGCGTTGACTGCTCGGTAGTCAATGTAAAACCTTATTTTTCCGTCCTTTTTAGGGACTATTATCGGGCAGCTGCTCCACGAGTTTTCTAATGGCTATATGATACCCTCCTCGAGCAGTCGATCGATTTCCGTATGTGCTTGCTGAAGGAGTTTGTCCGGTATTCGTCGGAGACGCTGTTTTATGGGACGGTGCCCTTTGTGTCAATGAAATGGGGCTGCATGCGTGCCAATTTCAGCGTTCCTGTATTTTCTGGTATTAAGTGCCGTAGCACTCGGTCCATTTCTCTTTTGTCCTTTTCTTTTAATTGGACGACCCCGTTCATGGCTGCGATAGCCGTAATAGCTTCTGGTGAGTCACGATGTTGTGTGACGAAGCGCCTGATGATATTCTTTAATCAGGCAACATCTCGCAAAATTAATAGTCATTTTTATTGACGCAAGTATGTCCATGCCAAGTATCATGGCGTATTTCAAGGAGGCTAATACCTTGAAGCACGCTTTCAGTTGTTGCTTGTCTATTGTTAATAACAAATTGACCTCGCCTTCATCGGGACATACTTTGCCGTCCAGCATCTGCATAAATGAGCGTATTGGTATTATTGCCGATTTTACCAGTTTGCCTGGACCAGGGCCTACGTAAGATTTTCGAGCGTCAGGACCATCAGCTCTATGTTGAGGAAGAATCTGTTTTCTTCCTCAGGTGCCTTGATGTTTGGGTATCTGTTTGTCACATCCCTGGCTCTGGGGCAGTCATCTTCGTCGTTGATGTTAAGTGGAGTCGTGCTAAAGGGATAATCGAGTTCGACTCCAGTGTCCTCGTCCTTTACTCGTTTCCTGAGCTTTTTCGTGAGCTGCAGCGGGGACAGATCAGTGTCGTGACATTGTTTTCGCCACAATAGTAGCAATAGATTTTGCGTCTATCAGGGCATCTGTTTGCCCAGTGTCCTGGTTTCTGACAGGTTCAGCAGGGCCTGTCATCCTCCCGCTGTGGTCCATCTCTGGAACGCCGTACGTTCTCTCGTACCGGGGAACGATACTCCCGATCTCGTCTATAAAGCGATCTGTATGAATGGTATCTATGATCGTCTCTGCTAGGTGATTGGTATTGACGGTCAGCTGTCCTTCTTCTCTGTGATTAACGGTCTTGGATACGTGGTGGAATACCCCTTCGAGAGGGGTATTTGTGTCGGTATGGCGGGGATGGAGGGGTTGCTGGGACGTGATACGGGTGAGGGGTACCTCTGTGATGGGGGTGGTCTTCTATGGTAAGGGGACGGCGATCGATACCGTAGCGATGGACTTCTTTGTCGCCTGCTCTCTTCTGCTCGTTTTCCAGTTGATTCCCTGTTGACTATGGGAGACAGACTTTCTCTTCGGATATCTCTCCGAGAGTTGTGGGAATGCGATCGTACGAGGTCGCCCCTGGTATCTGCTGAGGCAGATGGCTCACTTATCGTGACCGCTTTCTTCGGAGCGTTGTTTTTTCATTATCAATTGCCGCCAGTCTCGATCGTCTATTCGCCCTTTCTGACAGAGAGCAGGCCGCGGTGCTCACCATGCGTTCGTCTTGTGCCGGCGGTTCTTTGTACCGCTTCATGAGCTCGTTCTTCAGCTCGATTTGCTGACCCAGCAATTATTTCTATTAATCTTTTCCATGTACGACGGATGCAAGTTTCCAGTGTTAGTGCAGGTGCCATCTTATCTAGTAGGACGCATATGCCTCTGTGATATGAGCCAATGGGCTCTTTTGAGCCTTGCGTTCTATCACTTAATTCCTCCTCTAGGCGAAGAGTATAATCGATAGGCTGGAATTGACGGCGCAGCGCTGCTTTGAATTCTTCCAGGGTATGCCACATTTGTTGGAAATAGCAATTTCCAACAAAACCATAGAAAATTGTTCTTCTTCCAGTAGATTTGGTACTCGTCTATATGTGTAGAAGAATTAGTTGTTATGCGTAGTAACGGACGAAGTATTTACCGTAGTAGAATTCTCTTGATTAAAAAAAAAATGTCAAGCGTAACAACTGAATTTAATTTTGAATGTAGATAGGTAATAAAAGAAAATATTATTATGCTATAATTGATTAATTAGATCGTATAAAAAAAATTATTATACTGTGTACTATGGATGCTGATTTATTTATTAATTTTTTTTCTAAAATAATTTCATTGTACTTATGTCGACTGCTCATATACAAATTAATAAATATTTTTTATTGTTCTTACAGTCCAATCTATTCAATCTAAAAATAAAAATAAAATATAAAAATAAAAATAAATAAATAAAAATAAAATAAAAATTAAAATTAAAAATTAAATTAAAATTATAATGACAGTCAGACTGTCCTTGTTTACATTCACCCCCGTACACTAATCTGAAAATATAATATTAGCTGAAAAAATTCTTTGTTAGTAAAGTGCAGTCTAACTGTCTCCAACACCCTTACCTAATTGAAGACTTATCCAACGTTTCGAGCTCGCTACGGCTCCTCATCAGGGACTGGATAGACTGGAGAGACTCACACATTTGTTGATAAAAAATTTTGTTTATAAAAAACTATTTATTATTTATTGTTAATTATTATTAATATGATTGTTATATTACTATTTTATTCTGAGTTGAAGTATAGTTGTTATCCAAGTTATCTTCACTATGATTATTATTTATCCGTTATTACAATTGTTCTTCGCTACCACTTATTTTAGAGTACAGTATTCCTGACTGGCAGTAATAATCCAAATAAGGCTTATTCAAAAGAAATAGAAAAGATAAAACTTTTTTTTTTTCGTACGCTGAGTTAAATAGTAAAAGAAAACACTTCTATAATTTCTTGAGGCAGGTTTTCCTATGATTTTCTTCTGTTGATTTATTTATTAATAATTAAAAGGTAATAACACACTAAAAACATAAAAATTTAGGCATTATATTTTCTCTCTTTTTTTTAATTTTATTTATGTTTATTTAATTATTATTATATTAATGTCACTTTGTTATTTTACACGTCTAATTTATGTTTAACTATTGCTTCAATTATATGCAATCACTTGTTTGTTCTGGTGCTTTACGGATGTGATCAATTGTTCTTTGTTATGTTCCTATTAGTTTTTGTTTTTATATATATTGGTCTTCTCGCTATGTGGTTCCTTGCCTTATTATTAATAGTTTCAGCTATTATACCTACTAAGTTATTTTGTTTTTAGTTTACGTTATTATTAGGTTGTAATTTAATAGTAATTTGTAGTAATAATCACTAATTGGATTTTTATATACTGGTTGTATTTCTATATAGTTTATTATAATGGTTATTATGATATAGTGGTGACGATATCACTTCTATAACAATTTCATATAACTGCTTACTACTATTTAATATTGTTTTATGTTATTTCTGATTATTTAGTATTTAATAGTTTAATATATAATAGCTAAAAATAGAAAGAATAGTTACAATATTAGAATGTTATTATACTTAAGCGTGTAATTTTAAATTATGTTTGTTATGATACTCCCAGCAGCTATTTGTTGAAATTAATAGCTTAATTATGAATACTCATCAACATATTTATCAAATAGTTAAATTGAACAGATTGTTTTCAAAAGACAAAAAGAAATTAGCGGCATTTGCTTTTTTTGTTTTCAGTTTATCAAAATTTTGACTGTATTTGGCCACAGTTAAACCACCACTAACTTTTATTCCTAAAAATCATTAATTTTCAATGAAATTATCTGAGATTAGTTTCCACCATTGTAGTGAATATTCTCAACTATCTTTACTTTAGAAAGTTAAAAAATTCTAGCTCCTTCCTGCAAATTGCTCTCATTCAAATTTCTTGTACTGTGTACCTAAACGTCAAGCGTATAGGTTATGCCTGTCAGGAGAAAGAGAGAGAAGTTCTTCTGCTACTTGAGCAAACCTCTTATTATTTTCCTTTATAAGCTTGTTTGTCTTTTCTCATACTTTCCTTACATGTAATGGTGAAGATAATGTGAGCGATACGATAACAAGGGGGGGAGGGGGGGGAATATCTTACATACACTGAGTGTATTATTTTATTGATTGTATATATATATATATATATATATCTTTTTCAATGCTAAGTTTTCCACTGTTGATGGTTTCCATTAATCTCTTCTAATTTCCAACTTGCTGTATTTTGTTCCATCTGAATATCCGATGGTTTTCTTGTAAGAACGCATGTGTCAAGTAAAACTACCCTTTATATACTGCTCAGAATTATTTGTAATATGGTAAAAATGCAAAAGGGGCAGGTACGATAACCGGTATTTATGTGCTTTTACACATAATAAGAGAGAAAACGATATATAAGATATTTTATAAATATTTAGGGACATGAGTAACGAGAAAGGACTGAAAAAATAGCAATATTAGTGAAATGTATAAGATATATATATATATATATATATATATATATATATATATATATATATATATATATATATATATATGGAGCATAAGAAAAATATACGTATTAATTTAAATATAATATCAATAATTTAGAATAATATATGAATAAGATATGAATGAGTTTTACATGGAAAAATATTTGAATAACTGGTAATATATATAAAAATTTTCAGAAAAGGCTATTTACCTTATATGTAAGCACACTAAGTTTAAGAGGTATTTGACATCGACCTTCTACCTTTATTTACGTAATTACCAAATTTATCATTTATTTTGCTTTTATTTCAGTTTGAAATATCAGCATATTTCAAAAAGAGAAGGTTGTTCTGTCTTGTGTGATTACACTTCAGGCAGAAAATAGCGTATATTGTTACTATGTGAAATTATAACTAAATTATAAATATAATATTACTTATAATTCCATCATTATAAATACATATATATATATATATATATATATATATATTATATATATATATGCATATATATATGTATATATATATATATATATATATATATATATATATATATATATATTCATGTAACATGCAATATAAATATATATGTGTAAAGTTTTTCTGAATATAAAATTGAGAGAACATATTTTCTATATATCACCTTACTTGCTTCTACAAAATGTATATAAAAGGGGTAAGGAAAACGGGTTTATGTCAATTAACTTCAGTCCGATAAATCAATTAATCATGAATTATTAATTAATAGATTAATACATAAATCTGACGAAAAAGGGAGACAGAAAACAGAAACTTTTAATTGTTAACATTTTGCCTGTAATATTTTGACAGTTTCTGCTATTGCGCATTCTTTTGCGCAAACTCCTAAATGCAGTCGTCGCATGTTCGTGTGTGCACGTGTATGTGTGCTGCGTACTTTTCGCTTCGCACGGCTAAGCTAAAGGGGGTCGGGAAAATGAGTGGGTGCACGGTTTAACTCTTCTACGGGAATTCTTAATTATTCTCGTCGCGGGCCCCACGTTCGCGGCGCTATTTTATAGCCCAGATTCGGGCTATTACAGTTATCTGCATGTGTGTGCGTGGACTCTTCCACGCCGCTGCTGGAGAACTCCGCTGAAAAGGGGACAGGGAACGGGAAATGAATCATGCGGTATACTTGATAAGATTTTGTCATTATTAATATTTATTCACGCATCAGACTATTTCACAGAGGTAGACTAGTACATATGCAATGTACTAGTTGCGGGTTTCGCGACAATACAATAATTATTTACCCGGGTACGCTATCACATAAAATACGCGGAGACGGGGAACACGGAATGCTATATTACGGACTATGCACTTTAATACAATAGCATTTACGAAGCTACGAAATTACGAAAAGGATATAGCAAAATACGCCAGGTACGCAATATAGGTTACGCGCATATAAGTATATACTGCTGCAAATATATCGCCGCGACTTTTCCGCTCTTCCGATGGGCTAGCACGTAGTTGACACAGATACAAACTCACAACACGTCAACCACGAAGGACGCTACAAGGGCGACCTTAAACTGTGCGATTCGAAACGATATTGAAGCGGGACGGATAAAACAACGTCGGACTATCTGAAGCTCAAAGACGGAAGTGAAATTTATTTCGAACTTCATACCTATCGTTGCGCTTCCAGCGCCCTCGCGGTTCGCGCGTACTATTTCGCGAACTCACGCGAACACTCGCGGTTTCACACGAGCACTATAACCTATCACCGCCGTTCGGGCGGTTACAATATATATATATTGTGAGGAGTGTCATAAGGCGCCCGCGCTGACTTGTCCAGAAGAACGAAGACGACGCTCGCGCCATCCCACGACGAGAGAAAACTTCTGCTACTTGAGCAAACCTCCATCAGCGACGAGGTGAGTGCGCATCACACGTCCAGGTGTCTGCACGTTGGGTCGGCATTCCTCACGAAACGGTCGCGTTATTGTGAGCCAACAATAAAGTGAGTGACGAGGGTTACTTATGTATTCGGTCATTGTTTTGTTCCTCTTTCCTTCTCCTCCCGTTCTCCGCGTGAGCGATTGCATCATTTACAGATCGGCGGAGCTCCCTCAGTGAATTGCAGGTGAGTGGAAGCTGAAATCTTGTTTATGTGCGTGAAATACAATTTAAATTTTAAAGGAATAAATTTTTACCACATCACAATATTTATATATATATATATATATATATATATATATATATATATATTTATTGTGATCGGTGAAACTACCGGTCCACGGTTGTCAAACCGAATGTTCGCATACGGAAGCGAAAATGCGCGAAGCGCACGGACGAAGGTGAAAGTCACGAGGAGAATCGTTCTTCACTGTCTGCCGAGGCAGACAGTTGTATTGAGGGAAGAACCATCCAAAATATTTCGACTCTCTCTCGATTCTGCTACCTACCGACGCTACCCGCATCCCGGCCATCCCGACGATTCATTTACGTCTCGATCGGAAATCCTCGCAGTCACGCAAGACCATGGGACCATCCTCATGGCCATCCAAGCTCTAGCTCCGAAAATCCACGGAGAGAAAGAGATAAAAAGAAGAAAGGAAGCTCTAGAGAGAGAGAGAGAGAGAGAAAACGGAGCCTAAGAAGAACAAAAAGAAGTCCAAAACGCGAGGAAGCAGGGGCACCGAGGACTCAGCGGCAAATACCTTGTTCATTGTATTACATATGTGAAGTGCCCTTCCTCATATGAGCACACGCCATCGCTCTACGTCGTGTGCACGAGCATCCTGTGTTAGATCCACTACACATCGTGTTCCCCCTTTCCTCTCCATGCCGTGCTCATCCATGTCCGCCGAAACAGCTCCGTGGTGTTCGTCTTCGCCGCGCAAAGAGCTGTTAAATGTAACTGTGCGAGATTGTGTAAATAAACGGTCTTTCTTTCTGAGTAAAAGCGGAGTTTGACTTTCGTCATTTCTGTTCCCTGTTCCCCCTGTTTACAGTTTCAGCGCCACTGATGCTACTAGGGATCCAGAGGTAAGTAGTCTATAGAATGCGGGTTCGGAAGGCATACGCAACATTATTTTAGCGAGTTTGAGTTATGCAGAGCAATAAGAACCTTCGCGTACGAAATTTTAAATCATTGAATAAGAGTTTTGGTCGGAAAATATGACGGGAAAGTGAAACGTGTGAGACGTGCCAAATTAAAGCGCACGTGGGAGATACTTATGAAGGCCGGCTATACTAGTGAGCGGCGCACGAATATGCGCAGTAACGCCGTCGTGTCTTGCAGACGTGACCAGTATGTATATTAATGACTACGTAGAGATGTAATGAATATTATTTCCCCACCCCCGCCCTCTTGTGAGAATCCGCTTTCTCCTAGAAGTATGTGTAATAAAATTAAATAGAAACAATAACAAAATAAATGTCGAGTCAGTCATGTCCCCATAGATTAAATATTATAATGTTTTAGTGTATGCATGAACAGCATAATTCTAAATTACTTTATGTCCATAACATTATCTATGAATTGCATTTACTTATATTCTATTTACTTACAGTTATATCTACAATTTTATTTATGAAAGAAATATTCCTTTTCATCATATATTTGACATATACATATTATTAATCACATATCATATATTCTATATATATTATACGTATCCATGCATTGATTTCATATGTACATATTGATTATTACTGAAATCAAGTAATTACTGATATTAAGTTTATTATTAAGTCCTGAAAGGTGTACTGCCGCCCGTTCTCCATGTCGTTCAGCTCACTAGTTTAAAAAGCTAGTGGCACGTGTCCCTGACAACTGACACATGTCCCTGAACACCTGCACAATCAGCCAAAACAGAAAAGTTATATTTATATTACAAGCTTATATGAAAGAGTAGTAAGAGCTGACACCTGCTACACTGTCTGCATATAAGATATATACAGATTTTTGGTAGGCTGAAAAGTAACAGAAGAAAGTCGAATTTCTTAATTCTGGACAATGTATATTATTCACAATAGCTGCATCAATGGTGGAAATCAAATCCAAGAGGATTCGAAGAAAAATTAAAATTTTGACTGGAAAAACCCGTTAGTAAAAACAGGCCCTCGACGAGCCATACATATAACCCTTAGGAGTAACTCTTTTATAAATAAATCATTTTCTTTTGCATATTGACAGGCTAAGGAGCAGGACCACCATCGATAGAGTAGTAAAAATTGCTAGGTCTTATATTTGTTTCTTTCTTTTTATATATAATAGAAGTGGTATAGGTGTTTGTTTGTATGCATCCAGTCTAAGCAACTCTTGTGCAAGCCAAGGATAGCGATTCTAGTTCCAGCAAATGCACGCCTTTTGCTGGAACTAGAACCCTAATCCAGGACTCTTGTATAATTAATAAAAGCCAGTGGAAGTGCAAGTGATTTTAACACAAGTAGGAGACTAACAGCTGTCTGCTATATGGGTCATACAGTACACGATTAACCTATATGTCAACTATACCACATATAGATGAAAATTTAAAATTATTAGAAGTGTGGGAAGAATAGAAATTTCCTGGCCCAACATAGCCTGTTAAATTCGTGTGTACCACAGCAATGGTGTAAATTAAATTGGAAAATGTTTATAAATAATGACTAATTTTTGTAAAAATACTTTGAGGATATTTTATACCACAGGAAGGTCTCTGGGTCTCATCATGTACAGTTAAACTGAACTGGTTTCAAGCATTGCACATTCACTTGAAAGTACTTCAACGGTATCAAGGAAGGTAAAAGGAACAGATAGTTATCAAAGAATGAATAATTAACATTTGCACATTGAGGGACTACTATAACTAGGAAAAATATATATAAAAATGCGTTTTTCCTACGAAATAATATTGTAAATAAATATGGTGAAAGAAATTGCTTGAAAACACTAGAAAGTAATAACATTAATAAATCTACAATAGATCAAACTATAAATAAATATACAATTGAATAAACAAAATTTTGAATAACAACAATCTTAACATTAGAATCTTTTTTTAAACGATTGCAACTATATGGACAGGAATAAATAGTAAATTATTTACAGATATTTTTCTCAACTAAATAAATAATGGTAAATATATAAATAATATGTCAACATGGGAAGTATTCATATATATAAGAGAAAACCAGGTGCGCTTTTACAAGGACAACTTTGAGCAGTTAGGCAATTATAGGATAGATATCCTGAAAACATAAAACCTCAATTACAAATATTTAAAATTAACAATAAAATTTTTAATAAACAAAGTTTTCAATATTTTAAAATCAACCCACTAAATTCTTTCTTTCTCTCGCAGATGGACATGAGAGACTGACAAGTTTGATAGCAAGTTTACCGGTATTAGTTAACTGATTAACAAGCAATGAAATAATAAACAATTTAAATAATAATTAACAATAATAATAAAAATAACTGGAAGAAAATTGTTCGAATAGATGTAAAACTAGCGGCCTACGATGGCTCAATCGCTAGAGCGAAGGAATAGTAACTTGGTGATCCGAGTTCAAATCCCGGTCTCGGCCGATTGACACAAGCACCGCTGTAATAATTTACATGTGCTTTGTTTACATCGTAGACCTCCGTCGCTGATTAGCATCGATATATGGAAGCATAAATAGAGCAACGTTAAATAACAGAAGAAAAAAAAAAAAAAAAAAAAGATGCAAAAGTAGCTGATACATAAGTAATAGATGACTATTTTAAACATAAACAACATAAACAATTAATAATAAATAAGTAAATAAATAACTAAATAAATTAAATACACTTTGAAAAATAATCAGACAACAAATTTTACATTTAAAAGAATCAATTCAGTAGACTAACCAGAACATAAGTTTCATTTATTTGACAATTGATAAATAATAAGCGTTTTTTTTGTTTAAAAAATTTTATTTGAAATTTTCTCTGTCTGTATCTGTACTCAAGAAGCATATTGCAAAGAGCTACAATAACTCTAATGATTTTTTTTACAATTTATTTTTTTTACAATTTATTTATACAATTAATCATTTTTTTACAATATTTTTTCTTGATTTTTCCATCACTTTATTCCATTTAAAATAATTATAAACGTTTTTAGAACATCAGTAAAAATAAATAACTAGTGAAATTTTCTCTCCTATCCATTACAATAGTGCAAGAACGCCTATATAATAGAAACAATAATTATATTATTTAACAAATACTGTCACTTAATAAATAATAATAAATTCAATAAAAAAGAAAAAAAGAAGAAAGAAGATACTTACTAGCGAAGACAACAATTTTAGAATTTGAATTTAAACCAGAATTTTAGAAGTGAATAAAAATAAAGCATAGATTGAATTAATGAGAATAGAGATTAAAGACACAGTATTTTAAGAGAACAAATTATTTTTAACGTAACAAAGACTGATTAATATAGGTTGTAGTGATCTGCTGGTAATCCATCAAATAATAATAATTGGGGCTCGTTCAGGAATATAAAAAATCTTTGAGCATTACACGAAATATTTTTACGAATAATTAAACTGGCAATAAATAATTATTCGAAGATAATTATTCGAAAAAAACCAGAATACATATCAATACAAAAAAGGCTTAATCGAGTAAAGAAAATATTTTTATCAATACATAGAGACTTAAGTAGAAAAATATACTTTTAGGGTAAAACAGCAAGGTTACTTTTAATACACTTACCATAATTTAAAAAAAATCAAGTTAAAAGATAATCTGTGAAGTTGAAGAAGGAGTCTAGAGCTCTAATAGACCACCTACATCTCATACGCCGTGCCATTTCAAACCCGTAAAACAGAAAAAGCTGACTATGAGAAGCAAAAATAAAAAAATTTAAAGGTTTATTAATTAATTTTGTACTAGTTGCTCTTATTAAATATTCATTTCGCTCGCTCGAAGGCTAAAGATCGGCTGACAAGCCAACACACTGAAAAATTGACATAACTAAGGATCAATTTAATTATTGAGATATATTCACATAAAATGTTAGCAGATAAATTATTTTATGTTAGATTTAAGAAATTGTTATTCAAAATAATTGATGTTTAGGCCGGTTAATTGTAAATTTAAAAGAAACAAATTATAATTTAGAATATTATTATTTTAAACGATATTTGGAATAATTGGAGCGAACTGTTGAAGGCACAAGTTAAATAATTTTAATTGTTCTGCAAAGAAAAACTTTACAGAAAATTTAAGCGATTGTTTGGCATCATCAACAAAACGAGTAGTCATACATAAATTTTTGTTCATGGTATATTTTCGCAAGTACAGCGACTGATTAAGAATAATTTGTTTCAATCAACGAGGTCTTCGAAATGTGTTATATTATATAGATACAATTCATGCAAATATTTAGAAACTTCGCAGGTCTCGCCGCGAGTATCACGCTTGACGCGTCCCGATCGCCGTCGTCCACTGTCGTGCTTATTTCCCTCCTTTTTCTGCAATTATGGAGAGACGCGTGACGCACACGAGTACTTTTGGCTTGGTCGCCGGAGAAGGTAGATGTAATGTAGGGAGTCGAGAAAGAAAACAGAGGAGTTGGAGAAGTACCTAGTATGGAGAGCAAGAGCTAGAAAAGATCTGAGCAAATATGAAAAACTAAAAAGAAGGAATAATAGAACATAGAGTCAAAGAAATAGAGAGAGCGGAAGACAAAGAGAAAGAAGAAAGCCAGAAAGAGAGCGAAATAAAATTATGAGGAAGAAGACAGAAGGAATGGAAGGTGTAATCGTAGAAAGAGAATAGAAATAAAGAATGCGTGAGAGTGTAGTGCTGTGAAAGAGAGAAGAAGAGAGAGGCAGCACTGAAGAAATGGGAAAAGATGTGGAGCAATGGAGATTGAAAGATAGCGTGGAATAAGGAAACAGAGAGAGAAGTGAATGAGTAGAAGAAAGGTAAAAATAAAGAGAAT
Organism: Sycobia sp. Sy_11; assembly: GCA_018907035.1. NCBI lineage: Eukaryota > Metazoa > Arthropoda > Insecta > Hymenoptera > Epichrysomallidae > Sycobia > Sycobia sp. Sy_11. The sequence continues at coordinate 655,621 of JACCIC010000237.1, read as the reverse complement.
GAAGGAGATGGAACAGGAGATTGAAGCGATGCGCAACAATACGCCGGCACATCGGCTCGACACCAACGTTTCACTGAAGGACGCACTCGGACCTAATACCGTCCTGCTAAGGTGGGGAGTGTAAGAGAGAGAGAGAGAGAGAGAGAGAAAGAGAAAGCAGAGTGAGCGCAGGTCACGCGGTAGACGAAGTTTTTTTTTTGGTACTCGTGCTGCCTTTTTTTCGAGCGAGTGCGGCGGGCCGGTGACAATCAAGTATGGATTATGCCATGTACCGGTTCACGCGTATACACCATCAGAATGGCAATGTTAGTTTTAGATAAGCGCTTAAACACATGTAAATATAAGTAAGAGGATCATCTAGGCAGAGATATTGTTGGACAAATTGAATAATGTCTTCATTGCATCAATTTCTTTTCGGGCGGTAAACGAGCGTAATTAATTCTTGTCCACAAGTCAGTTTATATAAGGATCAATCGAAATAAATCATAATGAGTGAGAATGAATAAAATCAGTATCTCTTTTTTTTTCTCGTTCATCGTTTTCCTTTCAATAGGCCGGCAGAGCTCCGCCAGTGAGATCTCAAGTGATCTCAAGTAATATTAAATAGCTTGTGTGCGCAAAATTTAGGAGAAATTTAAGGATTTCAACAAATTTTAAATTTCAATCAATTTTAAATATTTTGCCGTATCACAATCTCTCTCTCTCTCTCTCTATATATATACGAGGGTAGATTGATAGGTATCCAGCGTGACCAAGAAAAACAATGTTTATAAGAATTTTTTTTTTATTTCTCAACATAATTTCCTCCGAGGCTGATACATTTCTCATAGCGGTGTTCTAGTCTAGTAATCTCATCTCTATAGACTGATTCGTCAAGCTCCTCAAAACACCCATTTACAGCTTCGGTTACTTCTTTATTGTCCGCAAATCTCTTACCGCCAAGCCATTTTTTGAAGTCAAGAAACAGATAATAGTCACTCGGGACTAGGTCTGGAGACTAGAGAGGGTGCGGCATCAATTCAAACTTCAGATCGTTGATTTTAGCTATCCCAACGATTGACGTGTACGATTGATCGGTATAGGACATAGTGCGATGGGCGCTCCAGCTTCGGAGGCGGTGCTGAGTATTGGTAATAAACAAATAGGCCTGTAGGACGTGGGGTCCTCAAATTCTTTGTCTTCGGATTGTAATGACTGGATCGACCTACCACTCATTGGGGAAGATCGAAAAGCTCAAGCCCTAGTTATATATATTGATTAGGTTCTCCCTGATACTCGGCAGTGCTGTTCGAATGATGGCCAAATCCAAGTTGTCTGTGCCAGGGGCCTTACCCAGCTTCATCTTGGCCACGACCTGATCCAACTCAGCGAGATGAAATTCACCCTATGCACCTCCGAGTGGGAGGGTCTTGGTCAAGTACCTCATATCTTTGTACTCTTGCGTTTTATCCTAGATATTGTCTGAAGTTGCAGACTGCCGTTGCAGACTGCCGTTGCAGTACTCACCCAGTCCGTTGTGTAAGTGTCAAAATCCAAACGGACGTTGCATGCAACTTCCTTGATGGACAGCTTACCTACTTGAATAGGGTAAGCCATACCCCAAGGGTTTTAGTTACCTTTCACAGTTATAACTCTTGCCAATTTGTCTCCTTAGTATGACTGAGTCTACGGACATACGCCTTTCTGGCTGTTTTATAGAGTTCCTTGCGGTGCCTCCGTGTAGCGGGATCACGATGTCTCAGGAATACTCGACGGGCTCGAATGGTAGCTGTCTTCAATCTATCTAGTTCAGGGTTCCACCAGGGAACACTCCTAATACCTAACCTACTCCTGGATATGCCATCATTGCACGCTTTCCTCAAAGTGGCTGTTAATGAGCGAACTCTCTCTATGCTCTTCATCTTAGAGCCGGGCATTTCTTCAGGGACCTGTTCCCATTCATCTACGAGTACAGCGCAGAAGGTATACCAGTTCGCTTTCTGTGTAGAGTATCGCTTTAGCTTGTGTCCCTGTTAGCTTATGAGCTTGCAGGTGTCTCTGTTCCATTAAGGTAAAATGTGACCGTTCTATGATCACTCGAGTTCCTATCCTCTCTGACGGCCCATCCAATGACGAGTGTCTCGAGATTCATGGAAAGAAAACTTAAGTCCACATTTTCTTCTCCAACTAGATCTTCTAATCTAGATGCAACTAGTGAGAGTCCAAGTCCGAACCAAGGTACAGCGGGCGTCAACGTTCTATGAAGCGACATACAGCTGCACAGAATAGCTTGGCACAAGCCGTTGCGGACTCTCACCCAGGAACGTTTCACGTCGACAACTCGACCGTGAACTGGTTCCGAAACAACCGCAATTGAACTCGAGGTATTCTCGATCGCACACACACCGCACTCAATAAATCACGAAATTCGACAGCAGAATAACGGAGATGAATCATATATAGTTGGCCAATGCGAAATAGCGAAGGCGCAAATTACAACTAAACGACGCAGTAACGATCGTAGTTTCTCGACATTAGCCACGAAGTGCATTCGACAGTTTTTCATTCCTTAGAAAATCTTTTCTTAATTTACAGGAGGTACTAATATTTCCTAAATACACAGCATCTCTCACTCTCGCTTTCTCTCGCTCTACCTTCCAACCTACCTATCTAATTATCCACCCATCTGTCTCTCTCTCCCTCTTTATCTAGATGTTTATATGCTCTCTCTTTCTTTCTACACTTATACCTGAAAACCCTTATTCGGCAGGTACAAGCAACCAGATGCGGACGGGTTTTCGGGCGTTAGTAGTTGCTCCGTTCGCTTTTTATTACCAAAACAGACACCCAAAAGCGAAGAAGAAGGTTTGTTTTTCTTTGTTATAATATATTTTTTTGCTGTTATGGTGTAAATTCGCATATAATAAATAGATTATATTTTCGTATCTATGTAATTATAAAATTATTTCCCTTTTCCTATCCATATTTCCGTTAGTTATCCCTTGGGTCGTGTCGCAGAGTTGCTTTACTATGGTATGCACAACATCTGTAGGAGAGTATAACATATATAAGTTATCTTACCATATACCTGTTAATTACCAATAACAACGAGGAAAAAAGAAGGGAAAAAGGGAAAAAGAGAGAGAGAAGGACAATAATTTTTTAGATAATATAGAAAATTTGGAAATTATAATATAGTTTACGATAGTTGAATAATAGTTATTATTGTTGTTAAAAAATATAAATCACAAGGTACCTGAGCTTTATAAATTTTCGAAATAATGACAAGTTGTCTTGGTGTTTTCGTCGGAACAAAAATTATTATTTGTTTGATCTGATTTAAGGAAAATTTGTATGATAATACCAGTCATTATGTTCTTTGGTATAAACTCAGGAGAGTTAATATTATACCAGGAAGAGTATTTTTGTTTTGAGACCAAGTTTTTGTTCAATGTTGGGTAGAAATATTTCAGCGTCGTTTTATAAGGTTGTGAATCTTCTGAATACTCATATTGGATATAGAGCATTAGCTTAGTAATTTAAATATTGTATATATATTTAATTTATAAAATTAAAGTGTGAGAGATAGAGAGATATTAGCATAGAGTAGTAGCTATAAGAACAACAAGATCGCACGCATCTTTCGATAGTAATTCGTCTTATTCTCCGTATGGCCGAGCTCTTGTTACTTTATCTCTCTGTTATACTTTTTTTTTTATCTCACAACGTGTGTCATCGCAAACGTGCGTACACATAACGCGACTGCATAATAAGTAGGGGTAGTATATTATTTATTATAATTTTATAGAATTTAATAAATCTTAAAATTTTTTTCTCTATTCAAATAAATAAATTTTTCTTTTTATTTGTAATAAAAATATCATAATATTCCCCCTGTACCTGATAATTATCCCGTCCTTTCCTGGATCATTAATAATCTATTAATATAATTTCTTATTAATATAATTTAAAAATAAATAAATTCGAGGATACAAGGTAAGTCCGAGGAAAATAATAGTAAAGAACCTACAGTCCACCGAAATTATTTTTAAAACAATTTAATCCGTTTGGGTTCTCTCTCCCTCTCTCTCTCGCTCTACCTCCATACCTACTTATCTAGGTATCTACCCATCTGTCTTTCTGCCCTCTAATATGTCTATCTGCTCTCTCTCTCTCTACACCTATACCTGAAAACCCTTATGTAGCACGCACAAGCAACCAGATGAGGACCGAGTTTTTTGCTCGTTACTAGTTATTGCTCCGTTCGCCTTATATTACTGAAACATCCCACCCACCTTCGTACATCGTACGAACCTCTTAGGGCTGCTCTAGTAATAAACCTTCACACTGCTATCGTCAAGATATAAAGGACACGGACGGTGAATGTGTCGACGAAGCAAGGTGTTCGATGTCTTAACAGTAACCACCCGTACTATGCCGTTTGGGCCCGGGTGAACTTTCGGCCATTTCGATGGGGGATATTGATCATCCTTAACGAGAACTATCTACCTACGCAAAAATTTTCCTTCGGATCTCTTCATTTTTCACGCTGTTGCATGTGGAGGAGGTACTCCGATGACCAGCGTTTCCAAAAATTATTACGCAAACGTTGCAATAATTGAAAGCAGTTTAAGCGCCCTAGTGTTACGCTAGAAGTATCGACGTCAGGAAGCAACGCAGATGAAGTTCCGGTAAGAAAATGAAAAGGCGTTAGTGCACGGAGGTCGTCGATATCGGAACTCAGAGCCGCAAATGGGTGTGAATTTAAGCATTCTTCAACTTCCACAAGAAATGTTGATAGTTCCTCGAAGGTAAGCATATGTTCACCTATCACTCTCCTGAAGTGGTATTTGACCGATTTAACTACGGCTTCCCACAAGCCACCATAATGAGGAGCGCTAGGTGGAATGAATTCCCATTCTGTACCATCGCTTGCTAGAAGCGATGTGGTCTCTCAATCAAATTCCGACGCTTGTTCAAACATCGCTTTGAGTTCCTTATCGGCTCTGTAGAAATTTATCGCATTATTGTTTACAAGTTTTTGACAAATACCTCACCGACCTACAAATCGACCATATGCACTAATAAATGAGGAAGTTGTCAAGTCGCGAATGACTTCTAAGTGAATGGCCTTAACAGCAAAACAAACGAAGAATACGATATATCCCTTGTAAGAGCGATATCCGCGCCCTTGGTTGCACGTATCTGTATGGGACCCAGATAATCTAACCCGGAAATAGCAAATGGTAATTAATCGAACACGATCGGCGGGAAGATCTCCCATTAACTGATGAGCGGACAGCGTTTCACACGCTGACAGGTTATACATTTACAAAGAACTGTCTTTACCAATCTTGTCTTGCCTAAAATTCACACTTGTTGCATTAATAAACTTGTGGTCAATGTTGGGCCACCGTGTAAGCACTGATAATGTGCGTGCCATACAATAAGTTACTCAGCTCTGATTGATGTGCTAAAATAGGTGGGTGTTTACAGTTGAAGGCTAAGTATCCATGCGACAGTCGACTACCGACACACAAAATTCCATTATCACATATGAAAGAGTTTAACTTACTCAGTCGGCCGCTAGCTGGTAATTTTCACCCTGCTTACAACATTTCAATTTTCTTTGCAAAATCTGTCGCTTGAGCTAAACGAATAATAACGTCACGAGCCTCTGATAGTTCTGTCGATCATAAAAAGGAAAGATATAAGTCCTGATCTAACTTGCGTCTACGTAAGTCAATCAATGGGCGCCTACAAAATGTGACAATCTGAACTAATCGTGACAACGAAGAAAATTTTCTGAGTAGCTTCGGCCCTGAAGGCGTACTTCATGTATGAAAAACGCATTCAACTTTAACCAGCCGTGCCCAGTGTTGCTGCTCTTGTGAGAGCTGGAAAAACTTCGCGTGATCCATCCTCGCGATGATCCATCTTTGGGCGACGCTCAACTATCTCCCTGACTGGCGTATCAATACCAACGTTGGCTGTATAGTCTTCGATCGCCCGCCAGTTCCGCACTCATGCAGCCAGAATCTCCATCGCAAAAGATATATCAGAGATGGTCTCACTGTAGCCAAGCCTCCAAAAGGTCGACGTAGATCCGGAGTTCAAGACAAGCAGACCTAGTCTGTATGCTATGCCCATCACTCGTCTTCCCCTAGAGTCCGGCAAGGGTTCCCCCCACTCGAGAGCTTTGCTGTTCAAATCTCCAGCCACTACCAGCTCCTCTTCCATTACTCTTACCGCATCCTCAAGGGCATCCAGTTTAGATTGGAAACCCTCGATGGCTCTATTCGGAGTGAGATAGCAGCTAACGTAATTTAGGTTGTTGCGCTTCACCCAGATGAAGCCACGACCAGATACGTGGCGCTCCACCCGAAAGCGGTGCGAGTTAAAAATCCAAATCGCCGCGGTACCGATGTCATCGCGATACCAGACTCCCGCATTTCCATCTTGATATTGTTCGCTGACGATGACGATGTCAACGTCCTTCTCAAGACAGATCTGCGTAAGAAGATCGCTCGCCCTCCGACTCCTATTGAGGTTCGCCTACAGGACTTTAACCATTTTGGCGAGACCTGCCAAGGATTTTGCGAAATACACGAAATACGCACAAGCCTCAGATCCCTCAACGAGATTTAACGCTGCGGGCGTGGTCTCCGGGCAGAGAAAACACTGTGGAGGCTTTCTACAGTTAGACGCCTTGTGTCCCTGCCGCGCGCACCGGAAGCAGGCGGTGTTCCTGCCTGGGCCATTGCAACCCCAACCGCGGTGTCCTAGCCGAGACATCTGTAAGAGCGCCCGATCTGGACCGGCCGCCACAAGCGGCAAAAGACCCATCCAATGGCCACCTTTCAAATTTCCAATAATCGCTGGTCAGCCTCTTCAGAGAGGCTCACAAGAGCTAGTCGTTTGCCGAAGTTTTTCTCCCTCGTAAGCCTCACCTCGAGGAGGCCGGTATAGTCCCGCAAGATATCAAAGACGGCTGTCTTCACTTCGTCGAGTGTCGCGCAGCTGTCCACGTCTCTGATCTCCAAGGTAGTCTTGAGGGTCAGAACGCGCAGTGCCGCGGTTTCCCCGACGACTTCTTTGAGCGCGTTCGTAAAACCCTCCCTGCCCTACGCCGAAGCCTTCTTACACTTGATCAGGACATCGCCGTCTAATGTTCGACGGATATCCCTGATACTGAGTCCATGCTGCAACGGATCGACCTTATGGCGGATCGCTCCAAGGATCTCTGCGTAGATCTTCCCCTTCGCGGGCTTGAGGAGCAGCGCCTCAGGCCTTGCCCTTCTCCCTATTTTACCTTTCGGTTTGGTAGAGCCGTTTTCAGATTTGATTGCCTCCTTTGCATTTAACTTCTTTTTTCTGCTTCTTTTTTTTTGGCTGCTTTCTTTTCGCGCCTTCTTCTATTGTCGGACCTTCGTCTCTTTTTTTTCTTCTTCTTTTGCCCCCCCCCCACAGGTAATTCCATTGGTGAGGTAGAAGAGTATATCTTCTGGCCTTCTATTGTCTCGGCAATCTGAGGGGTATGTAGGCTCCTTCTACTTACTGCTTCTGGTCCGTCTCCTGCTTCGTCACTTTCTTTACCTCTTCTTCATTGTTGTTAAAAATGTCCATACTTCATTCTTTAGTTTTCGTCCCCCCACGTGGCCGGCCTCCATGGACCCTTCAACGACGAGCTAGTCAAAATGCCTCCCTAACACTTGCCTGTAGGAGTCATTTTGATTTGGACCTTCGTGAAAGGCACATTTACAGAGCCGGAGGATACAGCACGCCCCGGCACACTAGCCCACATATACTCTCTCGAGCTTCACACCCCAACAATAATGTGCTTTACTATCTGGAGAGTCTCCGGCAAATATTACGAGTCAGGACGCACTCGCCAATGCTGAATGACTGGTGCTGGCTAGGCGCTCACCCGCCCGTCCTGCCATCAGCAGGAGTCAGAGATGATTCGGGTCATCCAATCGCGCAACCTGAAGACTCGCCTCCCCAACCAGCATCTCCCTTCGGCAGCTCTCAGGCATGAACCGCTCGGCAAGTGCGGTCGATCGTCTTTAGCTCTGTTTCGAACCCTGTTTACCTCCTCGATAAAAACCGAGGGTGAATTATCAGGTGAGAAGATTTGATCTGCATTAATTCATAGGCGACACAAGCGTTGTGGGCCCCCTTACCCATTCATAGAGCCCCCTCGCCAGATATTGCGCCTGCAACCTTACTCAATGATGGCTGTACTAGCATTGCCAGTACTCCCCCATTTTTCAGTCTGCCGAGCTCGTCCACTCCGTGCTAGCCGTCCCGTAACCGAGCCGGAACCGTCACCCACGAGCGTGGCGATGGTTACCCCTTCGTTTGCCAGACGTTATGTTGTCTGATGTGTCAGTGTTGTGAAGTGTATACCTGTAAGAGTGTACTGTCCAGTTATTGGAAGTGTACTTCCTCCTCTTTATCCGGCCTTAGGAGTGGCACCGCCAAAACATAGGGTCACAATGAATCTGCGGTGGGGAGTCAATAATAACAATAATAATAATAATATTTTTCTTTTGAGGAGAAGAAAAATCCTTTATTGATCCCGGAGACCGGTCTCCCGGTATGTAGGACTCCCTCCGATTTCATACCCACTAAAAGACTACCTCCTCAGTGCATTCCCGTCGAGTGCTTCCCACAGCACTGGAAAGAGCTGCAAGTCGCGGTCGGCAGGCATGCACCGAGGAGATCGCCTATGAGGACATTACTTCTGGGCTGCGCCATCCTATTCGTACACGCTTCTTCAATTCTTCGTTTGTGGTCCAGGATGGCCTTGAAAAAATTGCAAATCCTGGACCACTTTTCTGGGCTCTCTGCTTCTATTCTGCCGAGAATATTTTCATTCTGGTGGATAACTTTCTTTTCTTGTGCTTGGAGATCGATCGGAAGAACACAGGCGATTACCAACACCGCCAACTCGGAGACCGTACGGTAGGACCTCGCGATGCGTAATGCCCCTCTATGCTGCATTGCTGCCATTCTTTTACTATATTTTTGGGCCATCATTGCATCGGCCCATACCTCCGCGCCATATAGCATGATGGATACAGCTGTCCTTATGAGCAGACGCCACTTACAGGGTGCTGGGCCGCCGACATTAGTCATCAACCTGCCATGTTGCGCTGTCACTCGGGAAGCTCTAGCCGCCACTTTTTTTATTTGGTCCCAGAAGGTCAGCTTGGAATCAAACGTTACCCCCAGGTACCTTACGGCTGCTTTGGCACTCACCGTCGTGTCTCCAACCTGCATAAGGGTATCTTTGGGATACGGTTCTTAGTCAGGAGTACGATCTCCGTTCTCGCCGCCGCCAGTTCTAACCCATTGCTCTCCATCCATCCATCCACGCGACGCATCACCTGATTGAGTCGCATCTGTACAACGTCATAATCCCTAGCGTTGTTGACAGCTGCTACATCATCTGCGTATCCAACCAGAAAGGTGTCCTCAGGTATCTGCATCCGGAGCATTCCGTCATATAAGATGTTCCACATGTCGGCTCCGAGTACAGATACCTGAGCCACCCCGGAACTAAGCTTTTTCCTTCTCCGACCGTCCGATGTCTCGTAAACCAAGTATCGATCCTTAAGGTAGTCACCCAATATACGGAGTTTATAAGGCGGCACCCGAAAGTCTCGCTCCATGGCCATCAAAACTTTTGCTCATCCAGCAATGTTGAAGGCATTCTGAACGTCAAGGGTAGCCAAGAGGCAAAGAGGTCGGGAGTAGTGATTACCCCTCTCTGTGAGCGTCGCTGCATCAACAACCTGGAGGATTGCGTCCACCGTCGCTCTGCCCCCCCCCGGAATCCGTACTGTCTGTCAGCCAAGCCACCGGCAGCAGCAACAACCCCGAGGAGTCGTGGCTTCAATAGTCACTCCGTCAGCTTTCCAACGGTATCTAACATGCATAAAGGTTGATACGACGAGGGCGCCTCTGGTATAGCCTTGCCCTTGTCGATAAGCACAAGTGTCGCCTCCTTCCAGCTAGAATAAACTAAACCAGCCTTCAAGCACGAATTGTACATCGACAGAAGGAGTTCTGGATGCTCCTGAACTACTATTTTCAGCACCTCTTCTGGAATTCCGTCAACTGCTAGAGCTCTCTTATTCCGCATAGTTCTCACGGCTCTACCGTGCCCCCCTTGCTGAAAAGAGGGACATCCAGTTCTCGTTTCGGTGGAGCTGGATCAGACCTATCAGGGTGGGTAGGGAACAGAGTATCTACGATGTTCTGCATTGTGCCGGAGTCCAAGGTGCCCATGTTTCCATGAGCTCCCAGTTTTCCAGCAACTACCCTGTAACCCAGACCCCATGGATCCCTATCTATGTCCTCACACAATGCCTTCCAGCATCGGCGTTTGCTGGCCTCGATCGCTCGTCGAAGGGCTGTCTTGGATAGCTTGTATTCAGCTCTCCTCAAAGTGATGTCATCTCCGTGTTTACGAGTTCTCTGTGATATTCGTCGTAGATGTAAACACCTACGCCTTATATCAGCTATCTCAGAAGTCCACCAGTAAACAGGACGCCTTTTCCCACCAACCGCTTTGCACGGCATCGACTATTCGCAAGCCCGGCGTAGAATGCGCATTGTTGCGCTAGTCAACTCCCTGGCGTGCTTAATTGTCGATGAGCCATTTGGAATCCTAAGTAGGCTTTCCTGACCGCGTTCAATGGCCTGTTAGAATTTCTCTCTATTTATCCCTGCAACGTGAAACCAGGTGTTCTATCACATACGCGGAATGTGATGTACTGGTGATCACTGGCTGTGTAGTCCTCGATCACCTGCCAGTCCTATATTCGAGAGGCCAGATGTTCAGTCGCATAGGTCACATCAGGTATAGTTTCGGCAGAGCCCGGTCTCCTCAAGGTCGAAGTATTGCCAGTGTTTCGAACTATTCGACCTAGTCTGGACGCTAGTTCCATGACTCTTCGACCCCTGGAGTCGGTCCCCGCCATGCCCCATTCTAGGGCCCTCGCATTAAAGTCACCTGCTATCACCAGCTCACCTTGCATTTCACTGACGGTGTCTGCCAGGTCATGAAGTATGACCTAGTTGTCACCTATGGCTTGGTTTGGTGTAAGATAGCAACTCACATACGTGATGCGATTGCATCGTACCCAAACACAGCCATTTCCAGATCCATGAGCCTCTACTTTTGTTTTTCGTTGGTCAGGAATGCAAATGGCTGCCGTTCCAAAGTTATCGGTGAACCAACCTACTCCTTCTCTGTTCCGATACTGTTCGCTGATAATTAATATATCAGCATCAGTATCGTCGAAAAGCCGAAGCAGGAGGTGACCAGCTGTCCTGCTGCCATTAATATTCCCTTGCAGAATTACGACCTTTTTTGAGAGAGCCGCGCGAAAAGTCAGACAGGCGCCGGAACCGGCAACGTGCCGGCGTCCCTCCGACTTCGCTTCATCTTTACAGAGAAAACATTCAGGTTCTACGGTGCAAGACGCGACCTTGTGCTCTTTCTATCCGGAATGAAAACAACAGGCGCTACGGTCAGGGCCATTACAGCTATGGCTCCGGTGGCCATAGCCTAGGCATCTGTAGCACCTCGTCATTATTTCGCGGCGGCGTGCACGACGATTCACTGGGCCTAATCGCAAAAACCTGATCTTCAGCAGCTGCGCGGCAGCAATCTCCTCCAACACTACGATGGCAGCACGCTGTTCCGCGGTGTTGGTTTTGGTCACTCTGACCTGCAGTTCGGTACGATAATCTGGCAGTTTGCTTTTGAAGGCCTCACACACCTCACCCTCCGTCACGCAACATTCCAGGTCTGTAACCTCTAGACTTCCTCTAGGGATCAGCTCCCTGACACAGCCGCGCTGGCCTGTCGCTTCCTTGAGCACTTCAGCAACTGCCTTCCGACCTTCGGGTTTGGTATATCTGAGTTCAATCAGCACCTCACCTGATTTGATTTTCCCGACGGTCCTCACATCCACGCCCAAATCCTCCGGTTCGACCGCTCTGATGGGCCTCAGCAACTCAGCGTAGGATTTCCCCTGCGCTGGTTTGATGGCGATCGAGCTTTGGCCATTTTTCTTCAGATGCTGAGATTGTTCCTCAGCATTCTGCTCACCGTACTTTTTTACTAGATTCCAACCCTCTTATTTATCCTCCTGCTCTCCCTTCTTTTTTTTCTCGTTAGTAAGGGAGATATCCGGGGGACTTGATGCCGCACTTTTCAGGGTTGTCTTTTCTCTCTTGTGCCTAGTTGTTGGGAAGAGGCTCCCCGGTACCCTCTTTCCTTGTATTTTGTGCTGAAGAGCATCTACGAACTCCTCAGCTTTTGGGAGGCCATCCTTAATATCTTTTTTTATATTAGGTTGGCTCTTCATTGCTTTTATCATGTCTTTGAGCAGCCAAGCAAGTTGGAGAATAATCTCCAGTTCACTCGTCTGCTCAACAGACTTAATCCCGGCCTCAGGCGGCTCTTCCTCCCCCACCCCAAGGTTTGTTGCTTTAGGCAATTCATAAATCTATTTTTGTTACTTCATTCCGGCAGATGGTCGGCCTCCTGGACCCTTCAACGTTGAGCTCGACGAGGCAGCCCCCCAACACATGCCTGTAAGTGCTGACCCATCTCGGACCATTGTGCAGGAGTATAGCACGCTCTGGTGCTCTATTAAACCTCCGTCTTCTCGAGCTTTGCACCCCGACAACAAGATGTTTCACTCTCTGGAGAATCATCGGAGGAAATCACGCACCAAACGCACTCGCCAAAGCCGATTGCCTAGAGCTGGCTAAAGAAAGCGAGTATGAGCAAATCCAAAATCAAAACCATATTCATGTTGTTGTACGACAGCAAAGGGATGGTTCATAAAGAGTTTGTACCACCTGTCCAAATCGTAAATCAAGTAATCTACCGCAATGTGCTCGAAAAATTATGAAAAGAGGTACTCAAAGTGCGTCTAGAGATCGCGAAGACTTGGGTTCTGCATCACGACAATGCTCGACAGAGTAAATAACTATTTAAATTTACTTGCTTTTCAACAACAGGGAGATATCATTACATTAAATAAATCAATAAGCATAGTCAACAAGATAAGTAAAGAGATCAATAACAACACTGATATTATTAATAGAAATTTGTTAAACATGACAAGGGCGCTGAAAAATGAAAATACAAAAATTAATAATTCCGAAACCATCGTTACCCTCATAATACAGGAACAACATTTTCTTCGATTATTAAGTAAAATTAAAAGATCATTCATTTTTTCGGAACAATTATTCGATTTAGAAATATTATTAGGAGTGTAAATAAGTCTTTCCCGTTTTTTGTAAGAGATGGCGCCACCAATACTGTGCGAGTATTCAATGGTTACATATGTCATAATCAAAGCTTATTCATATGTCAACAATTCCATACTAACACATTAGTTAAAATTTTTTCGCATCATAAATTTTTGATATCGTGAAAATGTCGAAATTTGAGCCGAGTCGACGTCATTTGCGGGAAGTTTCACTTTATTGGTTCAATTTGAAGAAATCTGCTGCCGAGACGCATTGATTGCTTCAGGAGGCTTATGGAGAAGGTTGTGTCGATGATTCAAGTGTTCGCGGATGGTTTCGACGCTTCAAAAGCGGTGATTTCGACGTGGAAGACAAGGAGCGTTCCGGGCGGCCGCAAATCTTTGAAGATCGAGAATTGGCGACTTTGCTTGATGAAGATTCTTGTCAAACGCAAGAAGAACTTGCAGAAGCATTGGGAGTTGACCGAACAACCATTTCCAAGCATTTGAAAGCCATGGGAATGATCCAAGAGCAAGGAAATTCGGTGCCGTACGAACTGAAGCTGAGAGACGTCGAACGGCGTTTTTTCACTTGCGAACAGCTGCTTCAGCGACATAAAAGAAAGGGTTTTCTGCATCGTATCGTGACTGGCGATGAAAAGTGGATACGTTACGATAATCCGAAGCGAAGAAAATCATGGGGACTACCCGGCCATGCATCATCATCGACGGCCAAGCCAAATATTCATGGCGCCAAGCTCATGCTCTGTATATGGTGGGACCAGCTAGGTGTGGTTTACTATGAGCTTCTGAAACCGAATGAAAGGATCACAGGCGAGGTCTATCGACGACAATTGATGTGTTTGAGCCGCGCACTGCGAGAAAAATGGCCACAATACTCCGACAGGCACGACAAAGTTATTTTGCAACATGACAATGCTCGCCCACATGTTGCACCGCCGGTGAAAACATACTTAGAAACGCTCAAATGGGAAGTGCTACCCCACCCGCCGTATAGTCCAGACGTTGCTCCGTCTGATTACCATCTCTTCAGATCGATGACGCATGGCCTGGCTGACCAGCACTTCCATTCCTACGAGGAAGCCAAAAAATGGGTGGATGACTGGATAGAGGCCAAACCGGTCGAATTTTTTCGCAACGGGATTCGTATGTTGCCAGAAAGATGGGAAAAAGTTGTAGCTAGCGATGGCCAATACTTTCAATAATTCATTTGTAACCATTTTTTCACAATAAAGGCTCAAAATTTGAAAAAAAACGGGAAAGACTTATTCACATACCTGATACAATACGAACAAATATTATGTATTCAGAAACATCTGTATAAAACTCTCATAAAGAGCTTATGTTAAATCACCAGAATTAGACTTTCGCTTTTCTCGGGGAACAATCGCATTTACCCATGACTCTATCATTTAGAGACTTAAAATTCCAATTCTCAATCCTATCTAATTCTCCCTTATTCAAATACTTACAATTATCAATAATAATAATCAAACAGAACTAGATAACGTGCCTGGGCTTTTAGCTAAAACTTTTCAAATTATTTTCTCAAACATGTCGTGAAATGTATAAAACAACATATCTATGTTACCAAATTAATACAGAGAACGTCAAGCCGATTGTAGTTCTATTAATTTTACCTTTAATACTTACATAGAACTGTCAGATGGAATACATGTCTCTAGCAATTTTCCAATAAAAATCAGAGTTGATGACACCGAAACCATGATCAAAGGAACACTTCAGATATCCAGAATCCAGAGATATCCAGATTCAAGATTATAAGCCCCATGAAATATTTGAAGAAATTCAACAGTCAAATTTAATTTTACCAGTAATAATTAAAGATAATGAATTAAGTTTTGAACCATTAAAAGAGTTAAATTTGCCCACAATAATTGCGCCTGTAAATAAACTACTTGGAAGAGAGTTTCGTATGTTGGTGTCGGCGACTACGCTTGTTTCGCTCGTTTTATTGATGCTTTCAATATACTTGCCATATAAACACAAAACAAATAAAAGACAGCAGCATTCTCCGCCTGTCAAGGACTAGGACGTCTTTGAACTTTGGCAGGGAGGAGTTATATGAATCACACCAAAGCACCAACGCATTGATCTGTCTGGCGTCCTATCAGCTCCTATTGTTCCCTGTAGGCTAACTTTTATCTGGACCTGCAATAGACACAACATTTCGTACGGATAATCAGTGAAGAAGAAAAGCCAAAGACACTGAAGGGAATAAATGAATTAACAATCAGCGACGCGGCACTCTCTGTCTGGTTCTCAAACTGTAAAGATGTGTAAATAAAAAGTACATCAATTGACTCCTCTTGTTCAATTGCTTTACTTTCCTATATCAATATTTTGTGTTTCATTGCCAGCTCATTCGCGGTGGAGTAGGAGCCTGCTGTGCGTCAGCGTCTAAAAGGGAGTTCTATAAATGCACATCTCCTCGAATATAAGGATATGGGTGCCAGGTTTCCCTAGGAGCCTTTTCGTAAGGTAAGGGCAATCGAGTCGCGAGAGGGTAGCACGGAGCGGCTGTCTCGTGTTAGCGGGGACTGCCCGCGTGCGGGCTCTAGTTGGTGGCGCTTTTCATTGCTAACTATACACGCACAAGCAGAACTCAATTGACCCACTTCATACATTTGTCACCCACGCCTCTGCTCCCTAAATTAGGGTGGAATGGAAGGGGCGCGCTCCTTTCTGATCTGTATCGGGGCCCACAACGCTTGCGTCGCCTATGAATTAATGCAGATCAAATCTTTTCACCTGATCATTCACCCTCGGTTTTGTGTCGAAGTATTTTGGGTCGAAGTCTGGGCCGATGAGCTACAGTACGTAAAGTATCGTAGGTGCATGGCGGCTGTATAGGGGAATTGCGCTCTTCATTAGTTTGAGTTTCCGCTTCCTTATCTATATTGGACAAACGGGGAGATACGTAAAACAAAAAATATATGAGCATCAGTATATCATACGAAGCATGAATAGTACATCTGGGCTAATAGAATATTGTTTAAACTTTCTTTCGATTTTGAATATATAAATAATTTGGAATAAGGTATTAAAAATAAACATAAAAGAGCAACTTTTGAAAATATTCATATTTTGAAGAATCGCAATAATGTAATTTTAATGTTCGAGTTAAGTAAATTCGACAACACTTATTATTCTTTATTAATATAAATTTGTATTTTGCATTTAAGTCATGAAGGTGGGGGTCTTGTAAACAAGGACAGTCTGACTGTCATTATTTTAGTTATCATATCATATCATATATCATATCATTTCGTATCGTATCGTATGGTATCATAGCATATCCTACGATATCATATCATATAATATCATATCATATCATATCAGGTCACAAT
Source organism: Sycobia sp. Sy_11 (assembly GCA_018907035.1). NCBI lineage: Eukaryota > Metazoa > Arthropoda > Insecta > Hymenoptera > Epichrysomallidae > Sycobia > Sycobia sp. Sy_11. Next base: position 638,967 of record JACCIC010000237.1, on the reverse strand, counting down.
ATATATATATCATATGATATCATATCATATCATATCAAACATACTAATTTACTAATTTATAAAGACAAAGCGTGTTTTTGTTTGTACACAATAACCAAAAAAACTACTGAGCGGATTGTTCTGAAATTTGACATATAGATTCTATATTATCTTGGGAAGGACATAGGCTATGCTTTTTATTGAAAATCATTTTACTTTCATCAATAAATTAAGTTAATGGTTTTAACAATCAGTTTCACCAGCGGCCACTAGGTTGCATCTTGAATTATGAACATCAACTGAAAGTAGTCCGCTTAAAGTATTAATACCAGGCCAGCTCAAACGACTGTTCATATTCAACTTTGGGATTCATATCCTAATGAAGGTCTGCCGTTAGTCGGTATTACCTTTTTTGTTCTTCAGGCTAATCTGACACTAACTCACACCTTATGGAAACTTTTGATTTTTGAAAATTTTATTTTCTCTTAAGAGGAAAAATCTCTCTGTCTCTCTCTCTCTCTCTCTCTCTCTCTCTCTCTCTCTCTCTCTCTCTCTCTCGCTTTCTCTCTATCTCTATCTCTCTGCCTTTCTTTCTCCTTCTCTTATAAAATGGTTCTATATGCCAATTAATTTCTGCTGATTATCAGTTTTTGCTGATAAATATTGTATTGACGAGTACGGGCAGTTGATTACAATATCCCGTTGCCTCAAGACGATTTCTATAGGCAGTTGTGTGTTCGGATGATAAAAGGCAATGTCCAGGTGTCTCTGGGCGATTTGTATGGGGAATATTGTATCTATTTGATAGAAAACGAGATCCAGATATAAGGAAATCAGCTTCTATGGGAAGATTTGTGTTCGGACGGTAAAATATGATATCTAGGTCTTTCTAAACAACTTCTACGAGGATTCTACTATTGTGTTTAGTCATTAGGAAACGATGCTAGCTTTCTCGGAACGATTTCTTCTGGGACTGTCGTGTTTAGTTGGTAGGAACCGATGTTTAGGTATGTCGAGACAACTTCTACGGAGAGTTTCATGTACGGATCATAGAATGCGATTTCCAGGTGTTATGAAACGACTTCTACAAGGAGTTTCATATTCGGACGGTAGAAGATGATGTCCAGGTATGACGAGACGAATTCTACAGGGAGTATCGTGTTTAGTTGGTAGAATACAATGTTCAGGTATGTCGGGACAACTTCTGCGGGGACTTTCGTCTTCGTATGATTGAACGCGATTTCCAGGTGTTTTTCAACGACTTCTACGGGTAATAGTTGGTGGGAAATAAAATCAAGGTATGTCAGTACGACTTCTATGTAGAGATTCGTATTGTATCATTCGAATACGCACACTCCCAGTAAAAGTCGTCCCGGAATACCTGGACATTGTATTCTACCTCCCAACACAAAACTCTCTATAGCAGTCATCCGAGACATTTCCTATAGTTGGATAGTTCGAATATGATACTCTCCGAAAATATCGTCTCGAAACACTTGGACATCTTTTTCTACCGCTTGAACTCGAAAGTACAATTTTCTCCATCGAAGCCATATTTAATATGCATATATATATATATATATATATATATATATATATATATATATATATATAGTATAAAATGGTCGGCAAAATATCGAAGCAGCTTTTTATAGAGAAGCGACGATAGGTAAATTACAGTTAATTACTTATAGAAATATAGATTTGTATATAGAGACTACTTTTTACTTAGATATTATTGAATTGTTTGTGAAATCGGTTAAATTATTATTTCGGGCAAAGCCGAGATGGAGGATCTTAGTTATATTATAAAGACCGTAAGACCAATAAAAATATTTATTGATTGAAACAAATTATTTATAAATTAAAATTATATAAACAATGAAAATACGGCATAAATGAATAAATCGGGACTTACAATTGAAAATTCAAACAAATGATAAGGCATTCTAAGTGAAACTGACGTAAATCTAATATTGACAATTCCCAAAACGAATAAGTTGATAACTACCACATAAACATAACAATATAAGTATATGCTATAAAATTTTCTTTCAGAATATATTATAAGTATGAGATTATGTGTACATGTTTAGCTAAGTAATATCGTATCTTCTTTTGTATTCACTTAGTTTCACCTATGTATATATTGCATCACAATTTTCACAATGAATTCTATATACTACTCCAATTTCTTTTTAATTTTTGTCTTGTCTTTTTTTAGTTCAATGATATTATTTAGTTTTTTATTAATAATTGGTAATATAGAAATCTTCAAATTGTACTCAGTTTCTTAGAGCAATTTTTTTAAATAGTTAATAAAGTAAAAAGAAATTGTAGTTTCAATATTATTTGAATAAACTTTGAATATTATTCCGATTATAACTATTAGTAAATTGATTATTGTTATTTTTAGCGTGATTATATTTAGTATGATTTATTCTGTGCTTTATATGTTTATTATAAAATTGAGGAGGGTAAAAATGTTTCTGTAAAAAATTTTTTACAATATCAATGTTTTTATTATGAAAACTGCTATGTGACAAGAATAAAGCTCTATGAATGCAATTAAAAATTATATTTCTTTTTTGAATCGAATAATTGGAGATCAATTGTAAACTTCTGATTGAAGATTATTTCTGATAACAGTAGTATCCAAAAAATTGATTTTATTATTACTTTCGAATTTCATACATAAATTCTAAATGTTTTTCTCCAAAAAAAGAACTTTTAAGAAAATTTAAATAGCTGGGTGAGTTTTGATATGTTCTTAGCATAATAAGAATTTTCAATAAACCTCATGTATTTTATAAAAATTTTATATTAAATTTTTTCCGAGAATTCTAAATATATTAATACAAGCAACATTCTATAATTAAATTAAAATTAGTTCACTTATATAGTCAAATGTCTTTCTGATAAAGGGAAAAATAATAATATATATTTATAACTTGACATAACTTAACATAACTTATATCAAGAAATGTATAACTTATAAATTTTATATGTATTTTAGAAAAACTTTCTATAAAATATTTGTCTAATTACAGTAATATATTAATACAAAAATACAAAGCTAATATAATTTACGTAATTATATGGTAAATCATTTTTCTGTAAAAAAATGTTCATACACCAAAATAATATCAGGTATGTGAATAAGTCTTTCCCGTTTTTTTTTCAAATTTTGAGCCTTTATTGTGAAAAAATGGTTACAAATGAATTATTGAAAGTATTGGCCATCGCTAGCTACAACTTTTTCCCATCTTTCTGGCAACATACAAATCCCGTTGCGAAAAAATTCGACCGGTTTGGCCTCTATCCAGTCATCCACCCATTTTTTGGCTTCCTCGTAGGAATGGAAGTGCTGGTCAGCCAGGCCATGCGTCATCGATCTGAAGAGATGGTAATCAGACGGAGCAACGTCTGGACTATATGGCGGGTGGGGTAGGACTTCCCATTTGAGCGTTTCTAAGTATGTTTTCACCGGCGGTGCAACATGTGGGCGAGCATTGTCATGTTGCAAAATAACTTTGTCGTGCCTGTCGGAGTATTGTGGCCGTTTTTCTCGCAGTGCGCGGCTCAAACGCATCAATTGTCGTCGATAGACCTCGCCTGTGATCCTTTCATTCGGATTCAGAAGCTCATAGTAAACCACACCTAGCTGGTCCCACCATATACAGAGCATGAGCTTGGCGCCATGAATATTTGGCTTGGCCGTCGATGATGATGCATGGCCGGGTAGTCCCCATGATTTTCTTCGCTTCGGATTATCGTAACGTATCCACTTTTCATCGCCAGTCACGATACGATGCAGAAAACCCTTTCTTTTATGTCGCTGAAGCAGCTGTTCGCAAGTGAAAAAACGCCGTTCGACGTCTCTCAGCTTCAGTTCGTACGGCACCGAATTTCCTTGCTCTTGGATCATTCCCATGGCTTTCAAACGCTTGGAAATGGTTGTTCGGTCAACTCCCAATGCTTCTGCAAGTTCTTCTTGCGTTTGACAAGAATCTTCATCAAGCAAAGTCGCCAATTCTCGATCTTCAAAGATTTGCGGCCGCCCGGAACGCTCCTTGTCTTCCACGTCGAAATCACCGCTTTTGAAGCGTCGAAACCATCCGCGAACACTTGAATCATCGACACAACCTTCTCCATAAGCCTCCTGAAGCAATCGATGCGTCTCGGCAGCAGATTTCTTCAAATTGAACCAATAAAGTGAAACTTCCCGCAAATGACGTCGACTCGGCTCAAATTTCGACATTTTCACGATATCAAAAATTTATGATGCGAAAAAATTTTAACTAATGTGTTAGTATGGAATTGTTGACATATGAATCAGCTTTGATTATGACATATGTAACCATTGAATACTCGCACAGTATTGGTGGCGCCATCTCTTACAAAAAACGGGAAAGACTTATTCACACTCCTAATATTTATACAAAATATAATGCTAAAATATTTCGAAATTGATTAACACAATTTAAATTATATAACGCGATAACGTCTTAAAACAATGGACCATCGAAACAAACGGTGGAGTGCATTTTATATGCATCCCTATATATAACAGGTTGAATGGTTTCCTTAAAATATATTTAAAACTCTAAAAAAGAATAATAAATAAATAAGTTTTAATAGAACTACAGCTTAATAAAGTAATGAGATCAGTTACAAATAGCCGAGTTTATTTTCACATAATTTTTTTTTCATGCGTGGGCTAGTACAAAAGAATTAATTATCTCGTATCATCGATGTTTACAGGTGAATATTCTTCTGATCTTTTTTTGGACGATTCATTATTATTAAAAAAAATGTAGATATGAACTTGAGAGGCCCGTTCTCACACATTTTATTGGTAAACAAATCCAATATTCAACTTAAATTAATATACTCTAACTATGAATTAATATACTTTGAAATAACTTAAATATATAGACTCTAAGGTAAAAGTACATAATCATAATGAATGAGTACTACTTAGCCATTTTGAGGCGTCTACGAGAAGCAATTCATCGTCAACGACCGGATTTTTGGGCAGACAATTCATGATATTTTCACCACGATAATGCGTCCACACATTCCAGCATGATTGTGTCTGATTTTTTAGCCAAACACGAAATGAAAGTCATCGCTCAGCCACCGAATTCACCAGAATTGGCTTCCTGTGACTTTTTGCTCTTTCGGAAACTCAAAAATCCGCTTCGGGGAACACATCACGAGTCCAATGGTCAATATCGCCAGACAAACTTTTTGCGTCGTAAACAAACAGCTGACAGCCACACACTAATGGAGATATGACACTTAAATTTCAGATGGACATCAACAAAGGTTGTACCAATATAGAAAAAAAAATTTTACCGATTCAGTTTACGCGCCGAGTTTAAATGCACCAATCCGGGTCAAATTTGATCAGATGGTAGAATAAAAAAATGATGCCTGATGATGCAGCAGGCGACATGAAAAGAAAACTCGGTACTTCTTCAAAGTTAGCTACATAGATTACATTCTCCATTTTAATTGAAGTAATTAATATTTTTAAATTCCGTTACATTTTTATATTTTGCTTCAAGTTAAAAAATTTGAACAAGGAGTTTATATTATTATAATGTGCTAATATCATTTACATAATATTTATATTGTGCATAAATTAAAAATATGCAATTCACTCTTTGCGATCATTATTTATAAATTATTGTAACTTTGAAGCTAGTATTTTCTAACGTTTATTGCGATTTGTAATACATTTACTGATATGTTATAATGTTCTCTCTTTCATTCTATGACTTTAATCCTATAATACATATAAATCTAATATTGGATTTACATTTATTAATAATAAGTTATTTAATAGTTTGTAGTACTATAGATTAATTTCAATGATCATTCAAAGTATAAGCCCTGTAATTAGAATTATTAATTCTAATATTTTATCATGATCGTTATAGTATATTCATTTCATTATTTACACATAATTTTTAGCTATTATTACTAGAAAAATATTGTTAAAAAAAATGACTTTTACAAATGTATATGATATTTTATACATTCCAATTTTCTTTCCATTCCATGACTTTAATCCTGTAATAGAACTGCAAACAACTTTTAACACAAGTAAAATAGTTAATAGATAATTTTAGATGGGCTATATTGTTTTGTGGAATTTAATTAAACGATTAAGCTATATTCCTAAGAATATAATATATTAAACACTTGGGTAATTCTACAAGTTATGCGATGTAAAACATCGACAAAATTTATCTCACCGACGATTAAGTAAGATGTGAGATTTTCTTTCTACGAAATGTGCAAGATATAATTTTTAATTTTGAAGAATAAGTTAAAATTATTAGCAGAAATAAATGCTATTTGTACGTTTCGCCCTCAATTACCTGCTGGGCTCGTCAGTAGGTAAAGAAACTCGGTATTGGTAAATGATCTCATTACTTTATTAAGCTGCTATTGTCTAAATTAGACAAAATAATTTACAGATAGTGAGAGAGACTTTTATTAATAATGGCTATCCAATTCAATTTATTAATAGATTGATTGCTGAGAGATTGTTTGACATTTATAATACCGAAAATAGACATAGTGCAGGAATTGATTTTAACGGAGGCAAAATTATTGTCTTACCATATGTTCGAGTATTATCTGAAAGAATAAAAAGAAATTTTCGGAAATATAACATTCAAATTTTCTTTAAAAATCGCAATAATCTAAGTAGATTGTTTAATAATTGCAAAGATAAGGATGATTTATGCTTAAAGTCAGGAGTTGTTTACAAGATTAATTGCATGGATTGTGATAAATACTATATTGGACAAACAGGTAGATATTTAAAAAAGAGAATTTATGAGCATAAATATAGTTTACGTAGCTCACATATTACTTCTGGTTTAAAAGAGCATTATTTAAGGTTTTTACATTCTTTTGATTTTGTGAATGTGGATATTTTGGAACAAGGTATTAATAATAAGTATAAACGGGAGAGTCTTGAAAGTATTCACATTTCCAAGAATCGGAATAATGTGAATTTAATGTTAGAGTCTAGTAAATTAGATAACATTTATCATTCCTTATTAAATTGATTGGTTTTGAACATTTTTGTAGAGGGGGATTTTAGATTTAATTTACTAAATTTGGTGGTGGGGATGGGTATATATAGATTAGAATATAAGGTTTAGATTAGTCCCTGATGAGGAGCCGTAGCGAGCTCGAAACGTTGGACAAGTCTTCAATTAGGTAAGGGTGTTGGGGACAGTCAGACTGCACTTTACTAACAAAGAATTTTTTCAGCTAATATTTTATTTTCAGATTAGTCTACGGGGGTGAATGTAAACAAGGACAGTCTGACTGTCATTATAATTTTAATTTGATTTTTGGTTTGGTTTTTATTTTTAATTTTTATTTTTTTATTTTATTTTTATTATTTTTTATTTTTTATTTCTTATTTTTTATTTTTTATTATTATTTTTATTTTTTATTTTTATTTTATTTTATTTTTATTTTTATTTTTATTTTATTTTTGGATGGAATTGATTGGACTGTAAGACCAATAAAAAAATATTTATTAATTTATATATATATATATATATATATATATATATATATATATATATATATATTATTCTGATTTCCTTCATCACATACAGGTCACTATTTCAATGATCTGATTTTTCAATCCGTTATATAATAGAATATGAAAAATCAACGAATAATTAAATCAATTATTAGAGTAATATTTTTAATACTTAAATTTAAATATTCTTATGTAATTTTTCTATATGAATTTTTCTATATGAATTATTGCTTAATCAATTATCAGAATTATACAAAACCATAACGAAGACTATGACAAAATTTCTTAGTATTATATTATATTATATTATAATTGTTCATTATATTATAAATAAATATGTTTTAGTTTAGCGAAGAATATTAAATGCACTATTATTAATTAATATAATAGTGATTGTATATAGTGTCACTAAATTACAGTATTATTTAGAATCAAGGAAGCGTGTGCTTTCATTTTAATATAATAAATGTCTTATTCGTTTGATATTAGTACGTATGAAATTATCTGTGAAGTAAAAGAAATAATACACATTAACTAAAGCAATTAAACAAACTCCGAGACAGGTTTTAAATTATTATATATTATATAATATAGAATTTTTTTATAGTTTAATAACTATAAATCTAATATTGCTCTATAAATTAGTTAAATGAATAGTTTATAAGTAATGGTTATTACTATACGTATTAATTAAAAGAATAAAGGTTTTCTTTATTCTATTCTAGAAGATATCTGTTTCCACGGTTAAAATACGAAACTTCCCATAGAAGTCATTCCTACACACTTGGACATCGGCTTTTACCGTACGAAAACGAAACTCCCCGTGAAAATCGTCACAAAACACCTGAACATCTTTTTCTACCGTACGAAAACGAAGCTCCCCGTGGAAGTCGTCCCGAAACACTTAGACATCTGTTTCTATTAAAAATAATCAATGTACTATTATTAATTAATATAATAGTGATTGTATATAATGTCATTAATTTACAGTATTATTTATAATTAAAGAAACGTGTGCTTTCATCCTAATATCATACATGCCTCAAGTATATAAGATTAGTAGGAATTCGTTTTTCCATCATTTCCAGATATTTTTTATAGTTTAATGATTGCAAATATAATATCTCACTATTATTTAGTTAAAAGAATAGTTTGCTTGTTTTGGTTATTACTATACATATTAATTAAGAGTATAAAGTTTATTCTTTATTCTATTCTATAGAACGTCAGTTTCCGTCATTCGTACACGAAAGTCCACGTGGACCTCGTCCTGAATACCTGGACATGTTTTTCTACCGAGCCAAAACAAAATTCAGAGTTGAACTGGCCCTTACACATCTGAACATCCTATTTTGCCTTTGGAACATGAAACTCCCTATAAAAGTTGTCCATATACATATGGATATCGTATTCGATCGTTCATACACAAAACTGTCTATTGAAGTCGTCACTACACATCTGGATATCGTAATATATCGTTCAAAGATGAAAATTCTAATGTGCGAACACAAAAAGCACAGGAAAAGTCGTCTCTACATAAGTAGATATCATATTCTATCATTGGAAAACAAAACTCTCCACAGTTGTTGTTCATACATATCTAAATATCCTATTCTACCGTTGGAACACGAATCTGCCCATAGAGGATGACCCTATACACCAAGACATAGATTTTTATCCTGTGAGCACGATACCTGTAGTCAAAGTCGTCCCTACACAGGTGCACATCGTGTTCTACCTCATAGACACGAAGCTCCCCGTTGATCTTGAAGAAAATTTGTCCTTATATACCCAGACATCGGTTTCTAACTTGCGAACATCTAAATGCCGGAGAGAGTCGTCTATACACGCATGGATAGTGCGTTCTACTTTAGAACACTAAACTCCCCATAGAAGTTGTCCCTATTCACCGAGATATCGGTTTCTATCATGCAAACATCAAACTGCCAGAGAAAGATGTTCCTAAATACATGGACAAGATATTCTACCATTGGAACACGAAACTCCCCATAGAAGTTGGTCCTACTCACCGAGATATCGGTTTCTATTGTCCAAACATGAAACTCCTCGTGGAAATCGCCCGAAACACATTACACATCACTTTCTACCACGTAAAAATCAAATCCCCTCTTGGAAGTCCATGGTCCAGGTCCTATACACCTGAACATCGTATTTTACCTTTGGAACACGAGATATCAATATCTATTGTGCGACCACGAAACTTACTGTAGAAGCCTTTCAACACACGTGGACATCGCATTCTACCTTTGAAACACGAAACTGCCTGTGGATGTCTTTCCAAAATATGTGGACATCGTTGTTAGAATTAAGAAGCAGGAGACGCGAGAAGAAGGAAATCAATAAAAATTTATTTGGGTGCTAGACAATCAAAAATATAGCCACTGTATTGGTCGTTTATACAAATCATCTTTCATTGAAAGTATAACAACAGCATCTACTGCGTCGCTTTCTCTGCTTTTGTATAAGAATATTATCGATGTCAACGCCCTTAGGCAGTATTCTACTTTAGACCCTCGAAAAAACGCTAATTTTGTGAAATTTTTCTGAGAATGCTATTGAAGATATGGATGTAGGATTTAAAATGAAGCCCTGAAGTAAAAAAGTCTTTAAGAAAATATATTATTTAACACTGCAGCCATTGTTGCACACCTAATACTTATAATATTTTTGTAACTTCATACCTAAACATTTTAACTATTGTTATTAGAAAAGTAAATTTTTAAACAAAAATATAACAAAAAAACGGTGAAAAGGTGACAAATTATACTGTATTTAATCTATTAATGCCTAAGCTGTTCGATTTTTCGTCAATTTTTCGACGGGATTATTTGGTATGTTACTTTTATTGAAAGAATTCTTTTTTAATGTATTCCGACGTAAAATTTCATGCTCTTTCAGAATCCATTTTTAAAATTGTGATTAAACATTGGGCAAAAATATATGGCCGTTTTAAACCCAAAAAACGTTAAAATTGGTGAAAAAAAATATTTTCAGATTCTTTTTTCATAATTTTACCATAAATTAATTGGCCTCTAATTATTATCAATATAAAATCGCTTTATTTTACAAATGGCGTCAATAAAGTAAAAGTTCATGAAGAACATTACTTATTTTTTCTCTCGAAAACTATGGACTTAATCAAACAATGCGAAAGAACAAAGATATCTTAGAATTAGTCACGAAACACTTACAAATGTTGTTATGTAAATTTTTATTGTTAAGATTTTTTTATGAAAATCTCAAAGTATTTGTTATTTTTCTGATTTGGACTTTCGCTAAGTTATTTTTAATTAATTCTTAATCATTATTATTAATACAAATTTTACAATAATACAACGATTTTCTTCTAAGTCTTTTACTGTTTTCAAGATATTGTCTGGCGATACACATTGCAAAATCTTTTGATCCTTTTTTATCTTCTGAATTACATGAATTATACAAAACTACTGCGTTTACAATCGCAGATTGAATAAGTTTTATAAATACTACGTACGTCCACTTTTCAGACCTTATACTCGACATAAGATTGTTACAATGATTGTCATGCAAATCAACGCCCCCATAAATTTCTTGTCAGCATGAAAAGCATATGGTAAAAGTATCGCAGTGTCTGCTCTTTTCTTTGTGTTATACCTTTTAGATGGTGATTGGGGAGTTACACCAGTGGTAGAGAAAGCTATCGATACTTGCTTGGAGTCCTTCATAGAAACATAATTTGCTTCACTGTTTTGTTCATAATGTACTATAAAAGTACTTCTCGGAGCATTTTTATGAGTCACTTGTTTTACTTGTTTAGGTACCCTATATTCTCTTATTTTACCTGTGGATCTTAGACCTGTTAGATCCAAGTTTTTGTAAATGGAATATAAGATCAAAAGAAGTAAAATAGTTATCAAAATATAGATGATATTGAGAAATTTCTAATCTTGACGATTTCTTGAAAAATTAATCCAATAAATTTATTATTACTTTTGAGCCAAGAACACATTTATATAGAATATTCACACTTCAATTTTTGCCGCAGTACAACTCTAAATCTAATAAAAATCCAAATGATGTACAAAGCCCCCTTCAAACCAAATCGAATAGGCTTACCGCGAATAAACTGTTCTAGAGAAGTTCTAGCATATGATTTGGCCATCTTTTCATCTATGGAAAGGGCTGTACTTATATATCCGAAAACTTGAATATTTTTTATAAACTTATTCAACATAAAACGGACTCTCCATGCTTTATCACTAGGATTACTATCTTTATCTGTAGAGTATTTGATTTCTTCAAAAGTGGATCGTGACATAGTTTGTTGAACTATACCGCATGGCAATAGTAGATCAAACAACCAGTAAACTCGCTGGGATTTCCTATTATTGAAAGAAGATTAATTATTCTCAAAAAAGTTTCTAACTCTCTTCTTTTAAGATCGTAGACATTTCACACGTAGCTTCCGATATGTAATTTTTCATATAATCCGAAAAGAATAGCTCAAATAATTCCACAGGACTTGATCCACAAATTTTTTTCTTCTGACTATTATTTAGCAATAATTCATTTTGAAGAATCGTATTTTGTATGCTTTACCGGTTATCCACTTATAAATATGATCATTTTCTAGTTTACTTTGACTGTCTGAATAAGTTTTAGAAATAGTTCTGTATGAATATTGTGATACGATATTATCAATATCTTCATAATCAAACTGGTCTCCTTTGGACCCGGAATTAGAATTTCCAGAATTTTCTGGATTTTTTAAATCGATAATTTCGTCGTAGTTATTATTAGAATCATGAAATTCACGAAGTAAATAACTGTTCGCTGAATTTTGTGCTGGTTTTTTAGGCATTTTACAAAATAAAAAATTAAACAAATTGAACAAAAATTATTTTATTTTTACACTATTTTTTCAGTCACAATGCAGAGAAAAACAAGCTAATCGTTAGCAAATGTAGCGTAACATTAAAAAATAAGAAAAAAAAAATTTTACGAATTTTTTTGTTCCATTTATGACACTACAATTGAAGTTTGAAAACGATCAATTTTTAATATAACTATAATTTGGTCTTTGTGCTGAAAAACGTACGAGAAAAGTTGAACGTGACCAATTTTGTCTAGTTTCTGAAAATAATAAATCAAACATTTAACTATTCTTTGTCCCTTGATTTTATTCGGTCAGAAAAATTGTGCAATATGTAAAAACAATGTTTTCTTTCAACGCCGATAACAAAATATGATCTGGATGAATAATTGTTGAAAAATTGGCACTCTTTAGCCGTAAATATTTTTTATCTTGAAAACTATGCACTTAATAAAAAAAATGCAAAAGAACAAAAATGTCTTAAAATTATTTAAGGAACACTTAACAATTTTGTCGGGATTTTTTACGACAATTTAGATTTGTTTTTATAATTCAGAAAATCTGATTTCCAAAAACGTGTCAAAAGTTTTTCAAAAAATTTATAAGCGTTTCGTAACTAATTCTGAGATATCTTGGTTCTTTTGCATTGTCTGATTAAGTGTATAGTTTTCGAGAAAAAACATAAATAATGCTTTTCATAAATTTTAACGTTATTGACCCCATTTTGTAAAATAAAGCGATTTTATGTTGATAACAAAAATTTTCTCTTAAAGCTGAAGCAATTTATCCACCTTTGTCCACAATTAGAGGCCAATTTATTCGTGATAAAATTATGAAAAAAGAATCTGAATAATTTTTTCTCCTCCAATTTTCACGTTTTTTGGGTTTAAAACGGCCACATCTTTCGTAGAATATACAAAGGTTATTAAAATTGAGGAAATAATAACTTTCGTTTCTGTATTAATTTACATGTGCTTTGTTTACAAAAACATCGTAGACCTCCGTCGCTGATTAGCGCCGATATTTGGAAGCATAAATAGAGCGACGTTAAATAACATAAAAAAAAAAAAAAAATAACTTTCGTTTCCTCAAAAAAAAAATCATAAAATACCCATCCCTTCTTCGTATCTATAAGAGTTTCTCACTTGAAATTACATTTGCGTTACGTTATAATTGAATGAAAATAAAGATATTGAATATGGCAGCTGCATATATAAATAAATTATCTATTTATCGAATTAATGTATATCAAATTGATCAATACGTGGAATCTTCAAAATAACAATGTTAATATCATTAAAGTTAAGATAATAATAATCAAAAATTGCTTCTTAAATTTAAGAAATAAATTTTTGAGAAAATAATTATTCAAATAAAAAAACATGTGTTTAAATAAAGAAAATATTTTTTAACACACGCAAAAGTTTTCTGAAATCAATAAAATTATCATATATTTAAAAAAATATTTATTTCAATCAAAACAATATTTTGTATGTTGAAATAAATATTTATTGAATTAGAGTATATTCGTTTACTTACTAAAATTATTTTTATTTAATTTAAAAAACAGTTTTGTGAGGGCAGTTTATACAAATTATTTATTTTAATCAAAGAAAATTTCTGTGAATTTGCGAAATTCTTTTTTTCGTGTAATATTGGAACGATTATATGGATCCAAAATCTCATCCATACAACAGTATGATTAAAATAGCGAACATATTTTTTGGAATGTTAAAGTCGTACTTTATGCCCATCTTAGATAACACTTAATTGCTAAATGCTTATCATTTAGTTTTTAATTTTTTGCAATTACCATGTCCAAAATGATAAACGCTAAGTAATACAGTGACAAATTTTCAGTAGTACATGCGATTACTATAGTTCTTTTTAGAAAAATCTATGAATTCTTACCAGAATCTACTAATAAAATTAGCGATCATTTCATAACGATAGTTACAATTATTATAGTATAAATTATTACTTATAAAAATATCTACGCATGCTAATTAAATGTTTAAGAATGTTAGAATTTCTAGTTTTTTCTAAATTATTATAAAAATAGTTAGCCATCTCAATATATCATTCTATAATGGAATACAAATAGGGTTTATAGTAAGCCAAAAAAACTAAATTTCTATGTATGCACTTAAATAAGTAATCCAGCTCGGGTAAAGAATTTGTCCGAAACCACTTATCTAAAGCGAAAGTTTGACTTCACGGTGCATATCAAAATGCGATTCTCATCCGTAAAATTACAGTACCTCAATCTCTCTATCCTGCAAACCAATTATTTCGAAAATTCGTTGATCAACGAATAATTAACTGCTCGGCGGGCAGAAAAAGGTCAACTACGAGCACAGCCTTAAAGGTCAATTCCTACGAGACGATGAATATGAAGCGAGCAACAAGAACAACGAGGAAGATGCATCGCTCGCAGGTGCGTCGACAATGGACCACTCCAATACACCTTGAGGGCACGAAAGGGCGAGCGCGGGTGCGCACATTCGCGCCCACCATCAAGCTAGAAAACAGAGGGGAACCGAACGCCGCTGGTCGTGATTACAGTGGCGCCTATTCAAGTGGGCAGTAGTTCCGGAGCAAGAGAGCAATCATTCCGAAAGTTACCCTCGTCACGGAGCACGTCTTCAGCCACACGGCGGGGGACGTCGCGAGTCGCACATCAGTTACCTTCCGTGCTCCCACCTGAATATCAAGACAGATAGCCGGCCAGAAAACGCGCGCGGCTCAGTCCCCCGGGACTGGCTTTGTCACCGGTATCGAAATTCGAGCATATCGAAACATTGCAAATAAGAGAACGGACAATAAGAGGCTCCAAAAGTACTAGACCGTTCGGCCAACACTCTTGATATCGAAGGCTTAGAATTTTCAGTTTCCATAATATTTCGAAGGGAATTTCGGGTGACGTGTGACAAGAAATAGCGTCGTTTTGTTACTCTATGTCACTGTATGTCTACATTGAGCTGATTGGCTGATTATATATATATATATATATATAAGAAAATTTGCATAAATTTTTTATAAAAAACGATTGATTATTTAATAAACGAATTTTATTTAATATAGATTTAAAAAGTCATCATTGATCTAATAAAGATATCCGCGAAATAAAAACAATATAAAATATAAAGTAAAATAAGGACAAAGTATATAATACTACTATACTACTACAAGTTTAGCCCATCTCTACTTCACTCAATTTATTAAGAGATCTAATAATCGAAAGGGTCAATTATATTTTATAATTTGAATTTATATGGATTATTAATAAAAATTTTAAAACACGTCTTCTTTGGCCCTCTTCAAGGTGTAATTGAAACAAAAAATTTAAATCGATAATAATGCCGTAAAAATTTTGTAGAAATTACTCCATAAAAAAGCAGTTGATTTGATCTATAGCCCCATACACTTATAATATATTTTACCATTTTTACGAAAATTAATTATTACTCTCGTGAGACTTACCACCTTTGCATCGCGCAAGTGCCTTTCAATTGCCCACTCATGTTGAACAGTATGTCACGTTATTTAGCCACATAATCATTCTACAGTTATGATTTTAACGTTGAAATCATGAAAAGAATTGTTTGTTCTAGGAAATAAAAAATTAAATTTATTGTTTATAAGCTATTGAGCTTAATCCCTGAAGATAAACCGTAACGGTTTGATATTTCTGACGCAGATACAAGAACAAAAGTAAATTAAAGTGGTGAGAGAAGTCAGGTTTTTCTTGACTAACGCAACATATATATTATATTTATTATAATTTTTTTTATTTTTACTTTGTTTCTATTTTTAGTAGTAATTTTTATTTTAGTTTTTACAGGGGAGATTATAAATAAGAACAATTTGACAACCATTATCATATCATCATATTATCATCATATTATACTTCATATCATATCATCATACTTCATACTAATTTATAAAAACAAAACTTTTTTTTGTGCCCGTTAAACAAAAGAACTACTGAACCAATTGATCTAAAATTCGAAATATATATTCTATATCATCTTGGAGAGACGAACATACGAAATATAGTATATCTACATCTTATATACGGTATCTACAGAGAAATATTGTAGTTTCATCTTCGAACGGTAGAATACGTTGCCCAAGTGTCTCGGAACGACTTTTATGAGGAGTTTCATGTTCGGACAGTAGAATACGATGCCCAGGTGTCTCGGGACTATCTTCTTCTATATGTATATGGATTTTATTCCTGAGATTTTATTGATGAACTCTGACTGGTTAGTATCCTTATAGTCTTTTATATCATATTACATCTATTGAGTCAATACCGCAACTTGATTACTATTTTTTAAATATTAATTTTTTAATTTATAATTTTAATGTATTCGACTTAATAGAACTTGAACTGTTTCACACTCATCTATCGTTTGAAATAGCTATTCAAATTCAATAGTAAGACGATGCAATAAAAATAATTGGAATAAATCAATGATGACATATTTGCGCTTGTTCAACGAACACGTCATAAAATTGATCAAATGCAAAAAATCTCATGAAAGGACGAGAGCAAGAATATGTGAGGGTCCCTTCACGCAGACAAGCGTACGCGCGCAGTTAGTACTCGTCGATAATAAAGGGATAATCTCAGGATAAAGGATTTACAACATCAATTGAGATTCAAGATAAAACACGGCAACATTTGATAAACTGCGCCGCAGTCGGTAGATAACAATCAAAAGAAGAATTAAAGCTCCCCGTGTTGCCGCTCACAGAAATATAAGAGTAACAAGCGAAGACGTGAAAAATTAGTTTAATATTAGCTCCATTCGATAAATAAAAAACTAAAGTAATCCGATAATTGTGCTTGAAATTTGGAAGCAGTGCTTAATTAATTTTAAATAATTATTTGAAACTATAACTACATCCAATAGAAGTGTCACATGAATGATAAGATATTAGTCAATAAATAACACAAATAAATATTAAAATTCTTATTTTCTTCTTAATGATTGCTATTATTATTCTAGTTATTTTTGTACGGTTTTATTGTTATATTAAAAATACATTGCCTTCGAGAACGAGGTTGAATAGTAATTTAAGATTTTATTAGAATAGCTATTACAATTGAGAATTTCAAAAATTCTATATTGTCAGTTTAATTTGGATAAATATTCTCTTTTCTGTCTAAGTAGAATTGAACAAAATAAACTATCTCTAAAAATAGATTGATTTAATTTCAAGGTATGATGCATTAAATAAAACTACACTCGACTAAATAAGAATCCTAATAAAAAAGCTGTCAAATTTGAAATAAAGTTAAAATTAAAATTTTGAATACTTAATCAAGAAAAGAAACCTTAATATTCGAAAGTAACGATGCAGTTGACTCCTTTATTTTTACCCATTCGAAAGTATAGAGAAGAAGGGGAACAGCAAGTGACACTTACGTGCCTATCTTGATAAATTCGTCTGCTTTTGTCGCAGCGTGTATGAACAGAGCAAAGATATTCAGGTAACGGAAGGCTATTACAAGACGATATCTATTGATATCGTCAGACTTGAATAGCGCCTGGAGAGAAATAAAGAGCAATTGCTTCGGTAAATCAGGTCGCTCAGCCACGTCCCCTAGCACCCTACAATCCTCGAACCCTTGCTCACGAGCTACGGCGCCTTCTTAGCGGCTCCAAAACGTGCGTAGTGCCTATCCAGCTCCAGGGGCTTCTGCTCCTCGTCACCTAAGAATTCTCTCCGATACGCTTTGCACATACGTATCGTGGCATTAGCGGAACTTTGTCATTCGGAACGGTTCTCCTTACCACCCGGATTTATTATCTATTCGCAAAGTCACCTCATTCGCTCTTTTTTTCTTCTACAGCTCCCCCTCCCTCCGCGATACAACGTTTCTTTGCGCTCCAATTCACCGCTGTGCCCGTCGAGGCGAGAAGGTTGCGTGCCTTATACGGGAAGAGACATGAAGTGTGCTGGTGGAATATTAAGGGACAGTAAACAGTCGTATATAAATTTTCGGAGCTCGAGTGGGGATGTAAGATTTATCTATTACGATAGATGACAAGTGCGAGAGGCTAATAATAAGGGTACCGGCCGTCTATAAATGAAGGTACGTGCGAAAAGCTTCCTTATTAATTTTCCATCTTTAGAGACTTTTGAGTAGTCTGTTTTACTGTTATTGCTTCTTGAGATTATCAGATTGGTTTATGATAAACGTTTAGGTGGAGTAAGAAAAACGTAAAAGAACGTATCTATCATCTATAAACACTGTATATCATTAAACTTTTTTCGGGATCGTGAGAAAAATGGAATACATATTATTACTACACCACTACATGTTAAGCGATATTTTGTATTGGACAAGAAATATTAGACTGAAAGAATACAATGAATATTTTATCGAATTTCAAAACAACCTACTAAACAATTTATATGGAATGAAATAAAAAAAGATTATTAGCATTGAAACCTAGATAGATAGATTATTAGCATTAAAAAATTATCAATACAGAAAATGTGAAACTATAATTTTCAAAAACGCTACTGATATTAAAAACTCGAAATACAATAAAAGTAATTGGTGAGATGAGATAATAATATAGCTATCGGAAATGATAGACAAGTTAAATACTTACTAGAGACCATACTTTACATTTTTCTGAGACATTGGTATAAGCCTTAAAACAAATTGTAAAAGAATTAGAGCTATCTTTGAAAAGTTATATAATCTTTTCTATACTCGCCACATGGAAATTTAAAATGACTGCACATCAAAACTGAATAACACCTAGATTATAAGTTAAATGATTCTGTATTGATATTTATTACCACATCATTAGAACAGATATTTGTTTGCATAAATATATTTCGAAAAAAGGACAAACTCTTGTGAAAACCGAAGATCTAAGACGAGACCGATCAAGTTTGGGTATCCATTCACTTTTATATCTCTGTAATCTATTGATTTTTAACGATAAATAGACTAGAGAAAAATGGTGAAAACAGTAAATATGTCACGTTCTAATCGGAATTCAGCAAAGTAAATTAATATAAAATTATGGTAATATTTGCATAATAGAATTATCCAAATTTTTAAATGAAAAAATTACTTTATTTCTAATATTTATACAATTTCAATCTATTACTTATCTTTACAATTAATATTGAATTGAGTTCTCGCTAAGTTTCTTTATATAATTTTATATTGTAATAATTTTATGGTTCCAATCAAAACCGAAGCAAAGTAATTAAATTAATTAATTTGAAAATAATTATTGGTAAATTAGCACTTGCTTGCAGTTCAAAATAAACTTCCGTGCATAAAAAAGCATCGATCGTTTAATTTGTAAGTGAATAGAGAAAAGATAATAAACACTGTCTGATATCAGTAATTCACACGAGTAATTTGACATTTTTTGTAAGCCATCTAAACCTTCCAATTTATCGTAAAATCACAAAAAGGCGCGTATGCAGAAAATGGGAGAAAAATAGGGGGTACGGGCAGGAAGTCAGCTTGACTATATTCAATCGTAAATTCACGTATCGGCTTACTGCTGTCCACTCTCTTCCTATCTTCTCTTTTCATATCTTCTCACTCTCCTTTCCATACTATTCCATAAAAATTCATGTAGTCCCGCTCAGTGCCTTGTTCTCTTCCTCTATTTCGTCTGCTCGTACTTTAGTGTGACGCACACTGGTGATGATATCGCATAACAATGATTTCCATAAATAAAGGAGCTCGCCTAGAGTCATTTGCATTAAAATCCTGCACGTATCAACGCACACTTCTCTTCCTTCTGCACGGTCCATATTGGCGCAAGACACGAAAATCCTCACAGAATGTATAGAAGATCCAGGATTCTTATTGTCAAATAGAGCGAGCGAGAGAGAGAGAGAGAGAGAGAGAGAGAGAGAGAGAGAGAGAGAGAGAGAGAGAGAGAGAGAGAGAAATAGGGAAAGTGAAAGAGAAGTGACGTATGAGGAAGTGAGGTAGCCCTTTTTAGCCGGGGGAAAAATGAGGCGGGGACGAGGGGAGTGAGCTACACCGCCATAAATTTGTAAGATCGGCGCCGATAGCGACTGATCCGATAGCAAGATGGAGCAAGATCGAGCAAATAGCAAGATGGCGAATCTTGCTATCTAATCCGGGCGAACCTAGGATACGCAGTAGAATTTCACGTGGCATGGAATTTACTGAATCGAAAGGGAAGCTGTTGTCCAAGTGCAGGAACGCGAAATTTCGAAGAAAGCTTAACTTATAGCAATGAAAACTGCGGGAAGAACGGCTTTGTAGGTTAAGCCGTGCACGTCAGATCGTTTTCAGTACAGCACGAGTATATTGTTACAATCATTCCCGAACATTAAAATAATAACTTATTTATAATACAATATCTTGTAAGAAATTACAAGAAATTGTTGATTTTACTAAAAATATTAAACAAAAGGTTCTGAATTGACTTCGATGTTAAATAATTAACTAAATCTCTGCCAATTTATAGTCAATTGCTAAGAAAAAGCGAGATAAAGAAACTAAGAGCTTCATAATATTATTATTGTTACTTATAAATCTAAAATAGTCGTTATTCTACTAATATAATAAGCAAAATGTCGGAGAGATACAGATATATTAATCTAAATTTTGGAGAGTGATCTAAAAAAATTTGTTGATAATTCATTAGTATCTACACTCTGACCTTAAATTTGCCAAAGCATAATATAAATCACCTGTGTGAAAATTTTAGGTACAATCACTACGATTATAACGGATTGCGATTATATTTCATAGTGTTTTATCTATATAGGTAAATCTAGCCAGAATCCAATCAAAAACCGACGAGGAAATGTTGAATCTTTTTGTAGCATGGTTTTATTAGCATTTCCGATCGTTAATTTAAAGGAATTCATTCATAATTTCAGATAGGAATCATATTCTTTTTTCTAGTATTTGCTTTCATATCAGCGCTTTCGAATAAAAAGCTGCTGTTTCGCAGACCATTCTTTTTGCTTCAATTTCAGTTGGCACCACGAACTAAATATTCGCGATATTTAATTGAAAATTCGAAACTATAATAAAAATAGAACTTCACATACATACACCGGTTCATGTTATCGATTATTTGTATGGGAAAATATCTTTTATCTTTTAGTATTATATCTTGTGAATGAAAAATCTCCTATAGAAGTCGTCACGAGATACCTGCACATGGTATTCCATCGTACAAACGCAAATCTATGGTATTTCCCCAAAGAAGCCGCTTTCAGAGATATGTAAATATATATCTATATATATATATATATTTTAAGTTGTCAAATACCTCCCTTCCGCTTTTTTTCTTATGAATTTCACGGCTATATACAAAGCGCTACAGAGCTCGTACCTGGCAATACTATACATCATTTGAAAGGTCTGAATATAATGTACAAAACAACGCTATGCATGATTAGTTTGAATATTGCATTCAAAAGTTATAGACGTGTAAACATAGAGCTTACTAATGCCGAAATTCGCACTATTTTAAAATTTTCCTTCGTCAAAGGCAAATTCGCTAGAGAAACGTTCCGTGAGATTAATGGTGTTTTTGGGGATGGCACAGTATCACTTCGAACCGCAGAGGTATGGTTTCGATGATTTAGAGTCGATGAAAACGACCATGAATCAGTCAGCCGGCAGAAGACCTGTGACGACGAATACCGATCAAATCATGGAATTTATCGAGTTAGACCGGCATGTGGCATCTCGTAACATCGCCCAGGAGATGAGAGTTAGTCACCAAACCATTTTAAACCATCTACAGAAGGCTGGATACAAAAATGCTTGATGCTCGGGTGCCGTATGATTTGACGCAAAGAAACCTGGACTGAAACAACGCCAGGATGTGCTGCTGAAACGGCACGAACTCGACCAATTTTTGAAGCGAATGGTAACTGGCGTCGAAAAATGGATCACATACGACAATATCAAGCGTAAAACGTCGTGGTCCAAGGCCGCTGGACTTTGACGTAGGTCCGTTACTTTTTCGTCTTCTTCTCTCTTCTTGGCGAGTTGCGTTGCTGAAACAATGTACATTCTTCCGCCTGATTGTGTCAGGTACAATGTTTGTCGGACGGGCAAGTAGTTTTACTCCCTTCTTGAGCCATTGCTTGCTCAATTACTTTTACATGTCCTCGCCCGCAGACGCTGTGCCTTCATAGTGCGTCTACTCGCGGGGGTTGACTCTAATATTCTATGTATCCCAGTCATCCCTTTCATTATTTTAATTGACATCGCTCTCTGCTGGATTGATTTTAGCTCACTTATAGCAGAATTTCTTGCTTCGAGGGTGTGGGCAGGCGGCGTAGCCATGTCCAGTTTCACCACAGTTTCAACAATCGCTTAGGGGTGCTATTGTGTGATTATTGGTCATATTTCCTGATTGTGAAATTGGCCTGGCAAGTGGTGAAGGATATGGGTGCAGGGGGGAAGTAAAATTGAGAGCCGGCGATACCTTTCGGTCCATAAGGGCGGGCAGTGCTTCTAACGAGCTGGCAGTACTGCACATCCCCTACGGCTCGTCTGATGGCATTTCGATGCTTGCCACCTGTGAGGCAGTTCTTAGCATCATTCGTGTCGGTAGTTTGAATGGATTCCACTTCGGAGATTTATCTGAGCACGGTAAAATACTGGGGATCTCTTTATCAACCCAGTCCTCGTCGTTGTCCGGTGTTTTATACGGTATAGGTATTATGATCTTCTCTTGCTGCTTTGTTTTTTTGTCACCTTGGGATTTGAGGCATGTTATAACCAAGCGCATAAAGGCACCACGGTCGCCGCGACATAGGCGCACCTCGCCGCCCTCTGGATTGCTTATATAAACAATTGGAGCAGCTGGCTTACATGCGAGCCACTTTTTGTAAGCAGCTTGACGGATTTTCGGGCCTGGTTGATACGGTAAGAAGGAGATAGATCTAATTGGCCTTGCGGACATGTATGGTATTGCTTCTTGTAGGTTTCGGTGTATGATCACCTTCCTGTGGGACGCCTCTAGCGGCCTCATCTTATGGAAATCTTCGCTATCGCTGTCGTTCACCGCGACCTTTTCTCCAAGCCCCTGGTATCTTTGAGTAAACGGCTTATAGATGCAGTCCATTTATTTTTTCCTGCTTTCTCTTATTTCTTTTCTTCTCTCGTCTTTTATTTAATGTTCATTTCTTCCTTTTTGCTTTACCTCTTATCCTTCTCTTGATGATGTGGTTGTTTTACGTCTTTCCGGACGTGCCTCTTCTATTTCTCCTCCTGATGTTGTGATGGTTTTACTCCGGACGTGCGCACTTCGGTGCATTTTCTACTCCGTGGCTTTCATCGTTCTCAGCGGTAAGGGTCAATGGGGGCGGGGGTATCGCACTGCCGCTGTGCGGGTTGTACGGTGGAGGAGCTGGAATTTTCAGGGGTGCCGTTATCTATTTTAGATACGTAGATGTCTATTAGGAATAGTTTGAACGAGACTTCTTCGACAAAACTTACAGCTGTCCTGCTTCTTGGCTCCTCGACGATCTCTTGTGTCGAGTCCGGGCTGAACTCAATAAGGTTCGTTTGCCCTTGCTCAAATTCTTCCAGAGCCTGCTTCTCTTTCAGAGCGTTTTCTACTTGCGGTAGTATCGGGGAACTCGAATGTGCTTGTACACGCGGTGCTATCATGTTCGTTGGGGTTAAACCCACTCTCCTTCTTGCTCGGAGTTAGGACTTTTTGTGTTGCTTATTCCTCCTGATTGGCGCGATTGGTTGGCTAGTATCGACCTCCGTAAGCCTCCGCCTCTTGCGATGCCTTGCATTATGGCAGTTATTATTGCCGGGATCTGGAATAAAATTTTGAGGGTTAGGTGCAAGTCCCAATATTTGTGGTCGTTTATCATTTACGAATGCGGCTATCATCTATTTGATAACTCTATTCACCCGTTCTACTGGGTTCGCCTGGGCATGGTATGTTGCTTTAGTTTTATTAGCTGGTGTTTACGGCCCAGTTCGGTGAACTTGGTCTTGAGACAATTGTTCCCAAATTCTGTACCGTTGTCTGTTGTCATGTACTTAGGACAGCCCCACTTGAAGATTATTTGCTCCTCAATCGCCTTAGCGATTGTTTGACCGTTCGCTTTCTTAAGTTGCCTGATTTCTACATATTTTGTGAACAAGTACTGAAATACGAGGAGATGTCTGCACTGTTCCTTACTAGTCCTGTAGAGGTTGGGAGGGCCTCGCTTCCACGGAGAGTCATTTCCGTAGTAGCAACAGCAACGCGTCGATCGAGCGTATCTCGATCCCTCGCCCATGTGGGCCCTGTAGATAGACCGAAAGGTAGGCACTGCACGTTAAGTACTCGGCATCACGTGTCCATTATTAGCCGGAAAGGACCCCATAATATTTGCCGGAAAGGACCCCATAATATCTGCCGCAAAGTTGTTCGACGATCCTTCTATGTTACGTTGTACCATTAATCCTGTAGGCCCGCGTTCCGATACCTTATAAATTTAGCATTCTGGGCAGTGCTTAATGTACTGGTGTACGTCTCTCCGTATTCCAGGCCAGTAGTAGTTTTGACCGAATTTATGGGTCGTTTTTTCGACGTCGAAGTGCCCTGAGGTCGGAGTGTTATGGCATTCGTGCAACATTCTTTCTCTGTCACTCATCAGTACTACCAGCTTCGAGCCTTCCTACTTTTCGCCTAATATGTGAGTGAGTTCATTCGGGCGGTGTTTATATATGAGGCCGTTTATTATCGTGCAGTTGGGATATCTTTCCGGGTCTTGCATGATTTCTTTTGTCCTGCTCTTGTATCAGTTGTCTTCCTCAATGACTGTGAGGGTAGAGGATTCGGGATGTTGGGGCACTAATGGTGTACAATATGGCATTATTGTCATATTATACACGTACAATGCAGCTGCGCATCTTGCTAGGTGGCCTGTTGGATCGTTGAGTGTATGGAGCCATTCTAGACTACTGCGGTCTGTTATGACAATAAATTTTTCACCTTGCAAGAAACCGCGAAACTTTTCCATGCCCATAGGACAGCCAGACCTTTTCGGTAACCGTGTAATTTAATTCTGCCTGGTTAAGTGTCCGGCTTGCATACGTGATTGGGTGTTCTTCACCTAGGTTATTTTGGCTTAGCGCTGCCCCGAGGGCGTAGTTACTTGCGTCTGTTTGCAAAGTATAAGGTTCGTTTTGCACGGGGCGCAATAGTATAGACGCTTGCGTCAACAGTATGCGGAGCTCAGTGCCATTTGATATTTTTTTTCAGTAGTTTCGTGAGGGGTTGCTTGATTTTGGCTAGGTCTTTTATCAACCTAGCATGTTAGGGTGGTATACCATGCCTAGAAAGGTCCGTCATTGTCTTAGATTAGTAGGCCTCGAGTATTCGTTTACGGGGCGAATTTTTTTCGGGTCTGTGCGGAGTCCGTCCTCGTCTACAATGTATGCCAGGTATTTGACCTCCGGGCAGCAAAATTCGGATTTATCCCTGTCCATTTGGAGACAAACCTCGTTTAAAATGTTAATCACAGGTGCTTTTTATTTACAGTTACCTTCTTCTTACCACTAGTTGAATAAATATGTGGCAGTATCAATGCATACTAGGGAAACGTCGATTGTGCTGTTTTGACAGAAACTTCTTTTTTTTCAAATTCTAGTTTTTTCAGTCAATATCCTTGAAAATTATTTCCCTGTTTGTCGAGATGATTTAAGATTTGATGCACTTTATAAATTTGCAAAATCTTAGCTGGTTGTGTAGTAAAAGCAATTTTCAAAAATCTGCTTGTTACTATTCACCTGTGCTGTAGTTATATGCACTTGTTATATGCTTATCTGTTATTGATATCTGTTTGTGTTGCCTGCATTGTGCATTCTATTCATGTACGAGGGGCACCTTTCATCAATAATTTTTTTTGAAAAATTTTGACTTATTACCCGATCAGCTGGAAAATTATTTTTATGAAAGGTGATTTCGAGCCAGGTATCTTTCCAAATGGATAAAATATCTACTCTTGCTATATAACAGGAATCTTTTACAATTATCGACGCTGGTGCTGTGGTATGATATGGCTGCTCATGTGTATATGTGACTTGAAGGCAGCCAGTATTAGAGCCTATCAACTAATATATTTTATATATTTAGTACTAACAGCTACCGAGGTGGTTAGTCCTCTCGAACGGTCTGAACGATACAGGTTCAAAAAGATGGAGAGTCGATGTCAGCTTGATACAATATTTAAATATAAAGGTAAAACACATTTGTAGGAAATAGATATGTAAATTTATATATATTATAACATTTCATATACATACGTAATATGTATATGATGTAAATTATGTTCATGAAAATGTATATATTATTTATCATCTCATGACACTGTTTGTGCTTGGGGGAATAGCACAGTAAGAATTCCAGGAATCTAAGGTAATTGTTTCCAGGTGTCATTACTGGCTACTTTCTCTCTTTGACTGTCACCTTGAAAGAGCTTAATGGTTTCTTGCTGAGCTATTGATCAACAAAATAAGAAATAATGAACAATATTATGGGTCAACGCATTAATAAAAGCAAGTATATTTATGAAGCTTTCACAATAAATTCTCTCTATGAAGTATATATGTAAAAAGGGCAAGAACGACAAGGTAAGATATTAAATTCATTAGCAATAAGGGCAAAAGTGGATCATAGCATTATTATAAATAAAGGGTATAGAGCACAGCATAATGCTGTAATCTGGCTGCTGCTACCAGTGGCCTACTGCTACATTACTGCGCAGATTACTGCACACATAACCCTAGATGTTTTACGCGTTTATTCGGGAAACAAATGTAAACAGGGACTTTTATACGCGTACCATATATGATCGCGTCACTGGCCTCACGCCTTGGGCGCCATTTGTAACGCCAGATTTGACATTACACTTACCGTGTTTAACGGCTTACTCACGTAGCTGTATCTGTTTGTATATGTGTATGTGCTCGATCGCGCACATACACTAGCTCTGACTCAAACGGGGAACATGGGAACAACTAATAATAACACTGGGCATATGGCAATTCTAACAATGTATTTTTTAATAATACGAATGATCACAGTAACAACTTCCTCGATAAAATATGATTTGGTAGCTCACTCGTATTTTCTCCTATTTTCTTGATTGGAAAAATACGAGACGGAGTGGAACATACACTTTAAAAGGAACCACACGGGCACGATACAGGAACAAATACGCGTGTTTTTGTTTTACAAGATAACCGAAAAACCTACTGAACCGACTGTTCTGAAATTGGACATAAAATCTATATTATATTGGGAAGGACATGAGCTATGTTTTTTATTGAAAATCATTTTTCTTTCATCAATAAATTAACTTAATGGTTTTAACAATCAGTTTCACCAGCGGCTACTAGATGTCGTCTAGAATCACGAACATCAATTCAAAGTATTCGGCTTAAAGTATTAATACCAGGCCAGCTCAAACGAATGTTTATATCCAGCTTTGGGATTCGTATGGTACAGAAGGTGGAACGTTAGTCGGTATTACCCAATTTTTTCTTCAGATTAATCTGACACTACTCTCACGACTTATGGAAATCTTTTGATTTTTGTGAATTTTATTTTCTCTTACATGAAAAAATCTGCCTCTCTCTCTCTATCTCTCTCTCTCTCTCTTCATTTCTGTCTCTCTAGCTTTCTTTCTTCTTCTCTTATAAAATGGTTCTGTATGCCAAATCATACTGAATATAGTTTGTGACCTCAAATTATTTGTTTTATGTGTTTTATATTACCTTCAGAAGTATGGCAACAAACTATTATATATATATATATATATATATATATATATATATATATATATATATATATATATAATATCATTACTTCTGCACAAAAAAGGAATATCCATCCCATCGTTTCTTAAAACGTCTGCTATTCGCTTACCAATATTGCTTGAATTAGTGAGTATTACTAAGAAAATATTTACAGTAATTCATTGAAAGAACGAAAATATACAATTTATATATATATATATATATATATATATATATATATATATATAATATTATATGTAGATTATCGTACATGTTATATATATATATATATATATTTTCAATACGGCTGCTACTGAGAAATATTGTATTGGCGTATAAAGGCGGTTGATTACGATATCCCGTTTTCTCCAGACGAATTCTATAGGCAGTGGTGTGTTCGGATGATGGAATGCAATGTCTAGATGTCTCTGGGCGATTTCTACGGGGAATATTATATTTAGTTGATAGAAAACGACGTCCAGATATGAGGAAATCAACTTCTGTGGGAAGATTCTTGTTGGGACGGTAAAATACGATATCCAGATCTTTCCGAACGACTTGTACTGGGACTATCGTGTTTAGTTGGTAGGAAACGATGTTTAGATATCTCGCAAAAATTTCTACGGGGAGTTTCGTGTTCGGATCATAGAATGCGCTTTCCAGATGTTTTGAAACGTTTTCTAGGGGGAATTTCCTGTTTCGACAGTAGATTCAAAGACGACTCGAGATTTGAGGAGATGTCCAGGTCTGACGAGACAACTTCTACGGGGAGTATGGTGTTTAGTTGGTAGAAAACAATGTCCAGGTATATCAGGACGACTTTTATGAAGAGATTTGTATTCTATCATTCGAACACGCACACTCGTAGTAAGAAACGTCCCGGTATAGCGGGTGTATATAATATGGGTATATATAATATGGGTATATATAATATGGGCATTGTATTCTACCTTCCCAATACACAACTCTCTATAGCAGTCGTTCCGAGACATTTCCTATAGTCCAAGCATGATACTCTCTGTACATATCGTCTCGAGACACTTGCACATCTTTTTCTACCGTTCGAAATCGAAAGTACAATTTTCTCGATTGAAGCCGTATTTAATATAAATATATATATATATATATATATATATATATATATATATATATATATACTAGCATCCCCCGTCTCGGCTTCGCCCGAGATAATAATTTAACCGATTTCATAAACAATTCAATAATATCTAAGTAAAAAGTACTTTTATATACACAAATCTATATTTCTATAAATAATTGACCGTAATTTACCTATCGTCGCTTCTGTATAAAAAGCTACTTCAATGTAGCGTCCACTTCAAAAAGTTAATATTTTGCTGACCATTTTATACTATATATATATATATATATATATATATATATATATATATATATATATATATATATATATATTAAATATGGCTTCAATGGAAAAAATTGTAATTTCGAGTTCGAGCGATACAAAAAGATGTGCAAGTATCTCGAGACGACGTTTACAGAGAACATCATGTTCGGACTATAGGAAATGTCTCGGGACGACTGCTATAGAGAGTTTTGTGTTGGGGAGGTAGAATAGAATGTCTAGTTATCCCGGGACGACTCTTACTGGGAGTGTGCGTATTCGAATGATAGAATACGAATTTCTTCATAGAAGTAATGAGATACCTGGACATCGTTTCCCACTAACTATACATGACACCCCCCATAGAAGCCTTTCCAAATCATCTGGAAATCGCATTCTATCATCCGAACATGAAACTCCCCGTGAAGTCGTTCGGAAAGAGTAACGTCTCAACATGAATCTTCCCATAGAAGTTGATTTCCTCATATCTGGACGTCGTTTTCAATCAACTAAATATAATATTCCCCGTAGAAATCGCCCAGAGACACCTTGACATCGCATTCTTCACATCATCCAAATACACAATTGCATATATAAATCGTATTGAGGCAACGGGATATCGTAATCAACCGCCCGTACATGCCAATACAATATTTCTCAGTAGAAATCGTATTTCGAATGTCTATATAGAGACGGAGAGAGAGAGAGAGAGACAGATTTTCTCATGTAAGAGAAAATAAAATTTACAAAAATCAAAAGATATCCATAAGGTGTGAGAGTAATGTCAGATTAACCTGAAGCACAAAAAAGGTAATACCGACTAACGTTACACCTTCTTTAGAATACGAATCCCAAGCTTGGATATCAACATTCGTTTGAGCTGACCTGGTATTAATACTTTAAGCGGACTACTTTGAGTTGATGTTCGTGATTTAAGATGCCACCTATTGGCCGCTGATGAAACTGACTGTTAAAACCATTAACTTAATTTATTGCTGAAAGTAAAATAATTTTCGATAAAAAACATAACCTATGCCCTTCTCAAGATGATATAGAAACTATATATCAAACTTCAGAACAATCGGTTCAGTAGTTTTTTCGGTTATCGTGTACAAACAAAAACACGCTTTGTCTTTATAAATTAGTGTATGATATGATATGATATATTTAAGTATAACAATTTAATCAATATGATTGTAGGAAAATCTACGTTCAGTTTCAAAAATTAACTTCACCTAGTTGTACAGTATGCCAAATCCATGAGAATTGAAAAATTTTGAAATTGCAATCTTGAAATCTATTTTTGAATGGTAGAAAAAGTTATTGGAGTCACCAGTTTAATACAATTGAAAACTGCATTGAAAAAAATAATGTCATTTTTTGTCACGTAGCACTTTTTTTAAATAAAATTTTCAATTGCACTCTGTACTGCCAAATCCCATCGGATAGTTTAAAAAACCAAAGAAATAACTTTGTTTTAGATTAGAAAAAAGAGAACTACAATATTAATCAAACTAATGTAGTAGGAAATTTAATTTATACAAAGGAAAGTATAAATTCATATAGAAGTAGTAGAATCGCTGATGGAATTAATGGCCAAAATAAATATATCAACTTTTATAATTATAAATTAACATTAAAATTTGAATATGAAATTTCGAAATTTTGTCATGATTTAAATAGGTTAAATAAATAATAGTTTTAAGGAGGTTGTACTTGTTGACGTATCAAAGAGGGGCCCCAATAGAAATTAACATCAATTTATTTGCTAATTAGTAATTCACAAATGTATATTAGTAAAAAGACAAAACACAATTTATATTGGATACCACTTCTAACAATTTATATTGAAATTGACATTTTCGGTTATATGAAATGGTATATATAGATATATGTTAATTTAAATAATTTTAATTATTTTTTAAAATTAATTTTTTTTAATAAATTATTTTTTTTCATTTTTCAGTTTTCACAAATTAATTTTATTATGATTTGGCATACAACCATCTTATAAACAGATAGACAGACAGACAGACAGACAGACAGAGAGAGAGAGAGAGAGAGAGAGAGAGAGAGAGAGAGAGAGAGAGAGAGAGAGAGAGAGAGAGAGAGAGAGAGGGAGAGAAAGCATTTTTCACGTGAGAAAAATTGAAAAATATACAAAAATCAAAAGATATCCATAAGGTGTGAGAGTAGTGTCAGATTAACCTGATGAACAAAAAAAGTAATACCGACTAACGCCATATATTCTTTAGGATACGAATCCCAAAGTTGGATATGAACTTTCACTTGAGCTGGCCTGGTATTAATACTTGAAGCTGACTACATTGAGTTGATGGTCGTGATTAAAGACGCCACCTAGTGGCCGCTGGTGAAACTGACCACTAACATTGTTAACTTAATTTATTGTTAAAAATAAAATGATATTCAAAAAAACATAGCCTATGTACTTCCCAAGATAATATAGAATCTATATGTCCAGTTTCAGAACAATCGGTTCAGTAGTTTTTCGGTTATCGCGCACAAACAAAAACACGCTTTGTCTTTATTAATTAGTATGATATGATATGATATGATATGATATGATATGAGATATATATACATTTATATATATATATATATATATATATATATATATATATATATATGATATATATATATATGTGTGTGTGTGTCACTATCATTGTGTCTCGAAAATTGTTCTCAAAACTACAGGTATAAAATTGATACTACTTGCAACATCTGCATGAAACTTTGTTCATTACTTACTACAGCCTTGCTCTACCTCGATACAAAATTTCAAATTTATTGGATTCTAGACAGCTGTTCAGTAGCAGTTGGCGTGGGGATATCAAAGTAGTTGCTGTGATTGTTTAAGATGAATAAAAATGTCGAACAACGGGTTACAATTATATTTTGCTTTAAAGTTGATAAAAGTGCAACCGAAACGAAGAAAATGTGAAAAGTGGCTTATGGTGAATGTATTAAATCTCACGCTACTACTTTACGATGGTAGAACTGCTTTGCTGCAGGCAGATCCGGTTGAAGACGACCAAAAAAACGGGCGACCATACGTCACGAAGTGTGTCAATAAAATCGACAAAATCGTAGCCGTGTTAAATGATAACCGTAACTCGAGTTGCAAACTGATTGAGGAACTTAGTGGAATGCAAAAGTTCACCGTTCAAAGTTATAACGAGCAACTAGAAAAAAAGAAATTTTGCGCGTTTCGTTCCACACGTGATAACAGCGAGAGCAAGGAATTTGTAATGCATTTACGTTACTTGCTGGAAATGATTGAAACTCAGCCGAAATACTAAGTGCGTTGGGGAAAACTCGCCGCGACCAAAAAAATTTCGCTTTCAAAAATCAAAAGTTAAGAAGCTGTTAATCATTTTTTATTATAAAGTTATCATCCACAAATAATTTGTTGCTCAAGGAACGACTGTGTATGCACTCTTCTACCAACAAGTGTTTGATGGCTTGTGTAAAAGAATTGCGTGTGTTGGACCTGAGTTATGATAAGATCGTTCTTTTTTCTTCTGGCACGATAATGCACTAGCATATACCGCAGCAACTAACACTTTTTTACTAAAAAAATGATTCCTGTACGCAGACGGCCATCAGTCTCGCCTCATTGAAGTTTCTCTGACTAGCTCCTGTTTTCAAAATTCAAAACGGTTTTGAAAGGAAACCAGTTTGTATCGATCGACGAGATACAATAAGTCGTGACAACGAAATTAAAAAATATTCCAAATGATAAGATTTTAAAAGGCATGAAGTGACTCGAAGATCGTACCAACTTGTATATTACTTCTAATGGAGACTATTTTAAATAAACAGTTTGATGAAAATATTTTATATATTTCGTGCGTCTGTTGTACTCCCAGGCATAAAACTTTGGAGACACACCTTGTACTTTCAAATAACATATTTCCTTGATCATTTAGTTTTTTTTTATTTTTGATTTATTTTTATAGAGTTTCTTCGTCGTTTCACTGGTTCATCAATTTAAATTTTTATTTTTTGTCCTAATATTTCATTGGTATTAAATGAAAAGAATGTATTGTAATATATACTAATAGCTTTATAAAAATTATAAGACTTTCAGTTGCTTAAAATTAGTATAACAGAGAACTAAATTTCTACTAATTGATTTGAGAGACGTAATGATGAATAAGACTTTACTATTAAAGGAAAATAAATAACTGTAATATCTGTTTGCTAAATAACTAATAAATATCTCTTTGCGTTAAAAATTTTTTTAACTTTTATTCATTTAGTCCACAACGAAATAACTTATCAATAATATCTCAAACTGTATTAATTTGATCAGAATCTAATTTAAATCAAGTATAAATATTAAATTTAAGAGGTCAGTGAGTAAATAATATATAGTCTAAAGTTAGATGTTATACTAAGCAATAATTAGATCCAGCCGAAAATTACTTTTGTAATTTTAGTTGTTGAAAAAAAATTTCAAGTTAATCATATATCTCAATTCCTACCTATTTAGAGAGTGTCATTTGTAAGTGATAATCTTTAAACAATAATGGAACCTCCGAAAAGTCCATTTTCCATTTCAGTCAGTATCTTGCAGTACAAAATTATAAGAAAAAATTGCAACTCATTGAAAAAGTTTCACGCATTAGGAGAAATAAATAATCGATATAAACGAACATGTCAGAACAATTAAACCAGTGAGAGAAATATAGAGTCCCGATTCTTTATGCTACTACGTTGGCGTACATAGGAGAAGCGTGCTTCCATACGTCGACTCCTCCCACGACCTTGTTTGCGCCCTCAGCGAGAGATTTTTCTGTATATTCCTCTAAAGACAGAGCTAGAAGGGGTAGTGGAGCGTGAAAATTCAAGAATTTATAATGCGGACTCACCGCATCCGCCTTTGCCATGAACACCCTAACGCCACGTGCTGTTGCAGTGCCCGGAATTCTGTTTGCTCATCAATGTGCTCGCCCTCCCTTTTTGTTATGTATCGGGATTTTTTCCCAGCGCAATGCAATAGCCGTGATAATCCGGATGTCAACGAGAGAGAAAGAGAGACAAGGAAACAAGGAAGACAAGAGCATGTAAAGCGACGCTTTTAACAAATATCGTAAACTGTTTATGCATATAAATATATATGTAAATATAATTTTTTCGAACTAATTAGAGGTAATTAAAACTCATTTTGTTTTTATTTACGACGTTTCGTCGACAAGTATCGTCGACCAGTTCAGGTAATAAAAACATTTCCTTTAATAAAAATATATACGAATAATTACATATCAAAATTATATAACAGTGAAAAATACAACACAATAAATAAATCGACATTTCCAATTAAATTTGCAAGCAAACGATAAGCCGTTCTAAGTAAAACTAATGAAAATTTTAATATTGACAATGTCAAAGTCAATAAGCCAAGCAATTACAAAGACATAATAAAGCAAGTGCAAAGTAAAATTTCTGTCAAAATGCATTATAAAAATGGGATTATGTTCACTATATTAATATAGTCACAGTGAAAAAATCATAAGTCTAATTTGGTTGTAGTATATAGTCTTAAAATTAATTGAGAAAATTGTGACGCAATATATATTGGTGAAACTAAGCGAATGTTAAAAGATTGGATTAATAAACACAAGAGAAATAATAATCGTGATGATGTCATTAATCTGCATTATACAGATTATTTACATTTTTGTAATTGGGATAAAGTTAATATATTAGGTATTGACAATAATTTTAAAAAATTTACTCTTTCTAAAAGGCTTTTTATACAACGTAATATCAGTCACGTTTAATAAAATAGATGACACGCTATTCTATAGTAAAATGCATTCAAACATAATTCCATTTTTATAATATGATACATTTTGACAGAAATTTTAATTTGCACTTGATTTTTTATGTTTATGTTATTGTTTGACTTATTGATTTTGAAATTGTCAATATTAAAATTTTCATTATTTTGACTTAGAACGCCTCAGCGTTTCTTTGTAAATTTAATTAGAAGTTCTAATGTATTTATTGTGTTCTATTTTTCACTGTTATATAATTTTAATATGTAATTATTCGTATATTTTTTTATTAAAGCACAGACTGGTACGATTTCTGCGAAAGACAGCATACGCTCTAGGTTTACTCGTCGATTACCGTGCTCATTACACTTCGTGCGGGAACGAGTGCAAGTGTGCGCAACGTGCGCGCTCGGACCGTGGTCCTATGAGGTCGTAAATCAAGAGATTGAATGACGGACCTTATCCGATTCCGCTGCAAATTGTTTCCCATTTCCGTCGCATCAGCTTCTCGAGCTTATTACAATTCGTACAACTTGAATACATGCTGTTTTTGAGATAAACAAGCATTTACCACCGAAATATTTGATTAAAAAGCTGTTATATATAAATATATATATATATATATATATATATATATATATATATATATATATATATATATAACCACGTATGTCATATGCAAGATCTTAAAAAACACTTTCTTTCCAACATATATATTTATAGTAAAACATAATAAAATGTTTCCAGTTCTAAGATCCTGCACATAGCCGAATATATATTGTAACCGTAGAAACTGTCGGTTCCGTATATTATTTGAAAAACAAAGCGTGTGCGCATGTGCAAATAAGGTACTGTATGTGCCGAAAGAGTGCGCACGGAGCGTAGCGAGTGAGGAGATCAAGAAAGGTAACAAGAGATCCCTTCTTCGCGCTTCAATCGTCGGATAGAGCAGTCGTGTTTCGCTGTACAGTATTCGTAGCCATTCGCCTTAGCCTTCAGCCCCGATCCGAGTGAGGCCGTCCGACAGCTATATTCACGATCTGAGTATATTGAACTCTCTCCCGGTTACATCCACCGCCGTCTACCCCAAGAGGGCCACGGCGTGTGCAGCACGCGCCACCAGCAAGAGGACACCGCGCAATACGCGCAATCCATCAGCGAGAGAGAGAGAGAGAGAGAGAGCGAGCGAGAGGACGCCGCGCAAGCCGCGCGATCCATCAGCGAGAGAGGGGGGGGGGAGAGAGCCCCGAGAGGAAGCCATCGACAGCATCCGCGTCAGTTCAGGGCAAGTAGCGTTGGTATTTTAATGTTAACGAGATGTCCACGCCCACCGTCGCTGGCCTCGTAGAATAGCGCACATCTGACCGGATCCGCCGTGTAACTTCCCCGTGTTCCTTTTCCCTGTCCCCCGCGTGCGCGGTTGTTAATATATATCTCGCGGATAGTGATGTCGCGGATCCTGCTCACGGTTAGTAACCGTGCGTGTACTCCCGTAATGAATTGTATATATCCGTCGTGTAAATAATAAATATCATTTAGTGTTCTTCTATAAGTTTTATGCTCTTATTTCTACGTCCCCTTTCCCTTAGCATAACTATAGCTGCTACAAGAAACAGCGACCGAATGAGATATGGATGCGTATCTAATCACGCGTAACCAAGTAAAAATACTTGAAATTGTATAGGTTACAATATATATATATATATATATATATATATATATATATATATATATATATATATATATATTATGATGCCTTGAATATCACTTGGGGGTCGGTTCGCGCACATAATTCAAATTTCTCCTCACCTTGGGTAGTTTCCTGGGTAGTCCGTCTCACTGGGGGTCTCGCCAACCTGAAAAGGGAATTCGGGAAAATAACGCAAGGCACCACACGAATATTATCGCTCAGCTGAATTTATTCTGTTTAATATTTCTTCGCAGATACAACACACAGTGTCATCCCGGCTACAATCCTCCGTTACTCCCGGTCCGCTTGTACGGCGCGTCCCGACCGCGATCAGTGTACCGACGGAATTGGCAGAACCCATAGACGCGCAGCGCACACTCCCTGTACTGACGATGTTGAAGGGCTGGAGCTAGTGGTGGGCCCAGTGCGGAAGGGAGGCACAGGCTAGGTGCAGATCGGCGTCCTCGTCCTCTTCTTCGATCCTTTACGCTCCACTCCTATCACTCTCTCTGCTTTCTTCGTTCTTTCATACGGTTATTTCTTTCTTTAGCTTTCTATCTCTATCTCACTGCTCCTTGGCCCTCACTTTCACGTCACTTCACCTGCTATTTCTCTCTCTAAATTTCGTTCTTCCTCTTCTCTATATTCCCTCTCTAAATTTCGTCTTTCCTCTTCTCTAATTTATCTCCCTCTCCCTCTTCTCTATCTTTTATCTCTAACTTTCGTTCTCCACCTTCTCTAATTTCTATCTCTCGTTACATTTCGTTCTCCTCCCGCTGACTCTGCTCTCCTTTTTTCCCGCTCGGCGGTTGGTAGCAGAATGTCTTCGCCGCGCATGTCGCAGTTTGCCTGAGAAAAAGGACGGGACCAAGGGGGGAAGGTACGAAGGCGGTCGGGTAGTACCGTAGAAGCTGCAATTTGTACTTTTTGGCAACAATATAAGCTTAACATTATTTAGGTAATTGTAAATAAACAAATAAATGACATCGCTATATCGCATTCAATCTTGTTACAATTTGTAATTATTTGTAGTATGAGCAGCCAACCCGATTACATGAATTCAAGAAAGTAAAGGTAAATTAATTTAAATTTTCTTTGCATTCGTATTTGAAATTTTTGAAATTACGATCAATCACACAAAATAAAAAACGATACTGTGTACTTTGTCATTAGCATCATTACAAAAAAAAATTTACGTGTCTAAATTTATTTTAAAACAATAAATTTCTTAATAGTGGTCCATTTACTAATCACATGTTCTATTATGACTAATAAACTAATTTAAACTATCAGATCCTAATTTCAATAAGTTTTAATTTTAAATATTTTTTTATTGGTCTTACAGTCCAATCAATTCCATCCAAAAATAAAATAAAATAAAAATAAAAATAAATTAAAAATAAAAAATAAAAATAATAATAAAAAATAAAAAATAAGAAATAAAAATAAAAAATAATAAAAATAAAATAAAAAATAAAAATTAAAAATAAAAATAAAAATTAAATTAAAAATTAAATTAAAATTATAATGACAGTCAGACTGTCCTTGTTTACATTCACCCCCGTAGACTAATCTGAAAATAAAATATTAGCTGAAAAAATTCTTTGTTAGTAAAGTGCAGTCTGACTGTCCCCAACACCCTTACCTAGTTGAAGACTTGTCCAACGTTTCGAGCTTGCTACGGCTCCTCATCAGGGACTGATGAGGAGTATATAATTTTTTTATATTATATTATATTATATTATATTATATTATATTATTTATATTATATTATATTATATTATATTTTTTTATATTATATTAATTATAATTTTAATTTAATTTTTAATTTAATTTTTATTTTTATTTTATTTTATTTTTGGATGGAATTG